>NW_010579867.1:115692-151600 GCF_000705375.1 Tinamus guttatus | reverse complement strand
TAAGTCTTAGGGTGGCATTAATGAGGCTTTAGGGTAATGAGGTTTAGTATGAGACTTAAGGGAGACTCTGGTGGGAGTTTTTGCATTTTCCCAGGTGTAAAAGGTGAACTTCCAAGGCATCAGAGTTCTGCAAGAATTGACTTTGGAAAATAGTTTAAAAAATATTGTAATTAGTGATCTCGGCACAAATAATAGGTGTTTCTGTTAAATCTGCTGTCAACAAGGAACAACAATGGACAGACATTTCAGAGAAACAATTGGAATGGCCATGGAATAAGAGATTCAGATATTGAATTCAACAGTATGAAGGTCATACATTTAAGGAGTAATAACAGGAACGTCTGAGTTAACTTAGAAGTTCACAGGTGGAAATCAAAGAGTTAAGAATTTGTAGTAGCAAGTCATAAAGTTAAGGACAGGATTTAAATGGAAATAGTAAATATGTTTTTAGGATAGATAAAGCTAGGTATGGTTAATAGAGACAGAAATTTTGTAATTCTATTGTACCTCATTTGAAAGGATATTGATATTAACTCATGTCTAACAAAGCAGCATGTTCAAATTAACAGGCTTAAAAGCTCCATAAAAGAACTACTAGGATAATCATGGCACATAAGGCTAATGGGCTTGTTTATTGTCTACTAAAAAGAAGAGTGAAAAAAGATTAATTTCTGAATGTACTGGATGTCTTGTTTGCCTCATTTTTTACCAGAAAGTTTTCCTGCACTTAGGAAAAAAAAAATTATAAAAAGATTCACGGAGAAGAACTACTAGCTCAAGGAGAGTTGTGTCAGGGACTACTTAGGATTTTTGGCACATAGAAGTCTATGGGACACTGAGGGCCTCCATGCATGCTGAGGGAGCTATCTGATGTCATCTTACTATCTTGAAAAAGCCATATGATTCAGGGACATCCCCAATGACTAGAGGAAAACAAATATTGCACCCGTTTTCAAAAATGGCAAAAGGTCAAGCCAGGGAATTACAGACCTCACATGTGTCCTTGAGAAAATCATTCCAGGAAAGAGAATTCCACATTTCAGGGAAGGAGAAGAAACAACTGGATTTGTGCATAAGAAAAGAGCAGAGGAAGTAATTTACCTCAACTATTAGAAAGACTTTCAGCACTGGCTCCCAAAATATTCTAGTATCTAAGATGGGAGTTCATAGTCCGGATGGGTGGACAACCAGATGAGTAAAAGTTAGATGGATGATTGATTTTAGAATGTGTAGATAAGTACTCTATTTGAGTGTTAACGTTTGTACTCTTTAAATGCCAGGCTAGTTCAGTATCTTCATCAGTGAAGCTGAAGAATCCAATGGAGTGCTTGCTCATAACATTTGCAGATGACACCAAATTGGGGGCTCAGGTTGACACATTTGAGGTCAGTGATGTCATCCAGAGCGACCTAGATCAGTTGAATCAATAAGCAGACAGAAAGTTCATGAAACCTCATGAAGAACAAGTGCAAAAACTTGGGTCTAGAAAGAACCCCCTACAATAACATAGGATTGTAACTCTTTGTCTATGGAGCACCTCTGCTGAAAAGGACCTCTTGGTTATGGTGAGTAGTGAGATGCATATGATCCAGTAGTAGAGACAGACAGCAGGATACCAGGCTGTATTAATTGAAGCGCGGTCAGTAGATCAAGGGAAGCAATTATATCCCTCTACCAACCCCTCGGTAGACTATATCTAGAATATTGCATCCATTTGGGGTACCCTAATACAAGAAAGACATTACAGAATCACAGAATGACACAATGACAGAATGGTTAAGGTTGGAAGGGACCTCTAGAAATCATCTAGTTCAACACCCCTGCTCCAGCAGGGACACCTAGAGCACGTGGCACAGGGTCACATCCAGGCAGGTTTGGAAGATCTCCAGAGAAGGAGACTCCACAACCTCTCTGGGCAGCCTGTTCCAGTGCTCTGTCACCCTCACAGTCCCTCCTCATAAGGAGATTAAACTTTCTATGTTCCAACTTACCATTACCCCTCATTCTGTCATCGGCCACCACAGAGAAGAGCCTGGCCCCATCCTCCTTACAATCACCCCTCAGGTACTTGAATATATTGATCACCTCTCCTCTCAGTCTTCTCTTCTCCAGACTAAACAGGCCCATCTCACTTAGTCTTTCCTCATAAGATAGATGTTCCAGTCCTTTAATCATCTTTGTGGCTCGATGCTGGACTTTCTCTAGAAGCTCAATGTCCTTCTTGTACTAACATCAGTAAACTGGAGTGAGTTCTGCAAAGGATCATGAGAGGCTGGAGAAGGTGCCCTGCAAAACCAGACTGAAACAGGAAATATTCAGACTGGTTATAATGAAAAACATTTTCTCCATTAGTACAGTCAAGCAGTGAAACAGGTTCTCTAGAGAGGTTGTGCAGTCTACATTTTTTGAGGTTTTCAAGACCAAAGTAGATGAAGCCCTGAACAACCTAGTCTGACTTTACAGTGGACTCTGTTTTGAGCAGGAAATTGGAGTACAAATATTCTGAGGTCTCTTCCAGCCTGAATTATCCAGTGCTCCTCATATGAACAAAAAGGGAAATAATTACTGCAGGTAAAGGTTTGTTTACACACAATCACACAAAACAGAATGGCAATAAACACATTTAATCATTACAATGAAATTCTGAAACAGCCTTTTCATTAGGCTAGTGTCAACAAAAAAACTTTTTTTGTGATGGGGGACAGGAAGTGCTTGTTTAGTTAATGAAGGGGCTTTCATAACTTGGCTGCCTGAAATATTAGGAACAATATATATTATTTCTGTATTAACATGTTTTCTTTAGTGCATTTGGGGATCTGACACTAAATCATCTGTAAGTTGTTTGAAAATATTTTCTCTCAAAACAAAACTCTAGTATGCCATGTGGTGAAGCCTGCCCAAAAGCACTGCTCAGGTATGTGAGACCTTGACAACACCTGCTCAGCTCTAATTCAGAGATGATTTTGGTATGCACTGGGAAAATAAACCAAGCACAGGTAATTGTTATGGAGGAGGCTTTCAAAAGACTCTGACATACATCTGCCCTGCTCTATCGGTTAGGAAGACATGGTAAAGAAATTATAGAACACAGACATTCTTGATAGCTTTACATCCTTATTTGAGCAGGATGCCCGAAGGAGATAGTGACACAGGTAATGACCAGAAATTGGCTTAAAATATGGAGAAAGTGAAACAATTTGGCATGGGGTACCATTGCTGACTTATGCAGAGCATCTAAATTTAAAAAGAATCCAAAAAAAAAAAAAAGAAAAGAAAAAAAGAAAAGAAAATAGAAATAGAAAGTAATAGTTCCACAAAGGGTGGAAGAAACATGTTTCCAAACATCAAGGGTTGTGCTGCCAAAGGCTGTGGCCAAAGCAGAATTGGTGCATGTGGAAGCCAGTCAGCCAACTAGGACTTAGACACCATAACCAGGTGGAGTGAGAGTCCTGTTTCCCCAAGTCCAAGATGCAAGTCACAGGTGGGCTGGAAACCTTCGCCGATGTGTGTGTGTGCTGTGCAGTGCGTATGCCTGTGTGTTATAAAACAGGACTCACCCTCCACCCATGATAACCATCTCACTCACTGAATCAGTCTAATTTTATAGTACTGAGTGATGTGGTTCTGTTGTTGCAGAACGCTTGGGAATTCCCCCTTGCTTTGGTAGGATTAAATATTCGATAACCAGAAAAAAAATAAACCCCATTTAGACCTATATGGAACAATGACAAATAAAAATATAGAAAATCCCAGACTGGCTTACTGAAGATGAACAACAAGAAGAATATATCTCTATGGCTTAGGGTCATCCTGTTTAGTCATTCTTTAAAAGCTTGAGTCCACACTGAGGGAAATATTTACTATACTTTTTAGCTTATCAGAGAAATAATTAAATATTCAGTACAGTAAATAAGGAAAGCATATTTTACCAAGTGCTAGCATACCAATAGCATTGCCAAACATGTAGACCAACTTGCATATACATGTGCTAGAAAAAAAAAAATCAAATGAAAATCAGTAAAAAGAATCTTGAAATTTTGTCCTCTGTATAATTTTATTTCCACAGTGTGTTAATTGGATGTCATATAATTTTTACTCTAGAAAACACTTCTAGTGTTTTTTGATGATTTAAAATAGGAGATAATTCATAATTAGAAATGTAGTATTGTTCAACTAATTGACTATTACTGAACCCAGAATATGATTTTTTTTTTTTTGGTCACTAGATAATTCTCCTTTCTTTAGCAGTAGGGATTATAATACAGATGGAACTGATTCTGTATAAACTAGTATTTAATATTTTCTGAGGTCCAGGCTGCTGTTAACATTTCATTTTTAATCAAATAACTGCAGAAAACCATCAAGCATCAGCATTATTCATAGAGATAGCATTTCTCAAAGATGATTTCTAATATTTAGGGAGGGGTGATTCTGACTCTCCAGTGGGTACTGTGTCATTGATTAAATATGGACAAAAATAAGCATGTGAAAGGAACTTTAAGTACCTGAAACATTCTGTTAATAGATAATCCAATTACAGAAAAAAAAAAACCTTAATTGCTAGCTATTCTTTGTAACTCCAATAAGATACCTAGTGAGCCTTTATTCATTGTCTAGCATATCCACTCAAAGAGTTTTTTTTTTTTTTCTAAAAAGCTTTATTTACAGTTTCACCAAAAAAATGGAACGTGTGACCTGCCAAGATATAACACAGGAACCAATTCCAATTGCGGCAGTTTAAAATAATTCCTCCTACCTTGTTCGTTGTGTACCTAATCAAACAACAAAACCGAATTGTTAAACATTGAATTAAAAATATTGAATTAATACCATTAAACATGGGATGATTTGGAGGAAGCAATAATTTTGGAATAAGTATTGTTCTAAAATAAAAATACTATATCATGTATACCTCTAGTTTTTGATCAGAAAAAGATTTGGTCAAGTGTTTAGTCTACTTTTGAAATGGAAACTATGAAAGTTAGGTGAAAAGTAGGAAAGTCAATTCCCTCTTGGTCTCTCCTTAATGTTACTGAAATTGCTTACACAGTCATTGCACCTAGAGTGTCTAAACTGGTCTCTAAATTGAGAAAGCAGAAGAGTGCTTTTGGCTTTCAGCATGTGTCTACATTACTGTTTGGTTAAGATCAGGAATATGGCTTTGAAACGCATCTCCCAATTGTGTTCCCTTACTATGCTTGGGTTCACATTATGGAGATGTCCCAGAGTTAACAAAAGTTAACAAAATGTCTCTCAAATAAATTGATTTGGAAAATGAGCTGCAGGGGCGCAATGAGAGCTCTCCAACAACTGGTGAAAGTTCATTAGGACTAGCCATAGTCGGGTCTAGGAAATAAGGAAGGCTTAGGAAATAAGTTTATGGCTTAGGAAATGGCTTAGGAAATAGGTTTAATCACTTCAATAGTTTTGTTTCTTCTGCATTTGTTTAAATCATTACAGTATTTAAAAAAGGTTTCTAATGTATTAAACTTAGGCATAACTTCATTTTTCTCTAATATTTAAAGTGCAGAGGTTTTGGCATCATCACAGATTAGAAGATATTTATTATGTTATTACGAATAATTTGTACAACATTATATTAGAGCTCTCTCTAACTCACTGATGTTATTCTTACCAGTGCCAAAAAAGAGGTCAGTGCTCCATTAAATACTTCATTTAGCATAAGCAGTTCCATTTTGAATATACTAAACATGTATGTGACCTCTTCTAAGGAAAAAATATCAAATTTAAAAAAAGTAATAATTTCCTTAAGTTCCTGTGGAACTTCTGGTGCTTCAGTTTGTGGTTATTACCTCTAGTTCTCGCAGTGGCCACCACTGAAAAGAGGCCAGCATCATCCTCCTCATTGCCTCCCTTGAGGTACTTCTAGACACTGATTAGATTCCCTCTCAGCCTTCTCTTCTCTTCTCCAGGCTGAACAGGCCCAGCTCTCTCAGCCTCTCCTCATAGGGCAGATGTTCCAGGCCCTGATCATCCTTGTAGCCCTGCGCTGGATTCTCTCTAGCAGCTCCACATCTGTCTTGTACTGTGGGACCCAGAACTGGACACAATACTCCAGATGCGGCCTCACCAGGGCTGAGTAGAGGGGCAGGATCACCTCCCTCGACCTGCTGGAGACACTCTTCTTAATGCACCCCAGGATCCCATTGGCCTTCTTGGTCACGAGGGCACGCTGCTGCCTCATGGTCAACTTGTCGTCCACCATGACACGCAGGTCTTTCTCTGCAGAGCTGCTCTCCAGAAGGTCAGTCCCCAGCCTGTACTGGTGTCTGGGGTTATTCCTCCCCAGGTGCAGGACCTTTCACTTGGCCTTGTTGAATTGCATGAGGTTTTTTACCACCCAGTTGTCCAGTCTGTGTAGGTCATAACAGTAATAGTCCTAAGAGACCAATAATTTTCATCTCAAAATAATCACTCATAATATTATCTAATTCTATTGGATTATGTATTAAAGTAACACAGAGGAAAGTAATTATGAAAACAGCAACAGCTATGAAAATACAAGTCTGTTGAAGGACTATTCTCATGTGGGATAAGAGGCATCTCAAGCTATTTCTTCATAATATTTGTTACCTATAATTAAACATCAGCTGCATCCTAGCTAAAAAAACAAAACAAAAACGGTGCTATATCATCAAGGGAATGTTAATACCTCAGTTTAAAGAAGAAGGGCAGAGTAAGGAAACACTTCGGTCAACCTTGTTTCTCTTCCTAAATGCAAAAGATAGTACTTTATGGATGGAGAGGAATGGAAAGTCAGCACCCCAGTTTATTCTACGACTGTCTGTAGGCTAAGGGGGTGAGAAGAAAGTGTCTGTACCCTTCTCTGAAGAGTTTTTAAGAAGAGGTACCAACCTTATTGCTGTTGCACCCTCCTTGGTGAGTAAGCTCATTATTGGTTGAATTGCAGTTCTGAAATGCTTTGATTGTGAATTACTGCGAGTTTGGCAAAGCAGGATGGAATATTTCATTTGGCAAAAAGCAATATGGTTCCTACTTGTTTGTTTATTCTTTTCATCCTTTTCCATCTCCCTCCTCGCCCATCCCCTTCAGAAAAATCCATATGTTTTTCATTAGCATTGTACTCTAGTTGCTGGAGGGAGGGAGGCAATGAGACAGTTAAATGCATAGTTCCTAAGGAGGAGAGTTGAGGTGCATTTGATCTAACCTAATGTGCCTCATAGAAACTAGAATTTGGATTAATATTGCTTGTTCATGCTTGAAGCACAGAAAATTGCTCAAAGGCAGATGGAGGGAGAGCTAAAAGTCTAAAAATAAAATTCCCTGCAGAAATAAGGATTTTCACAGTTCAATTTGGTTTCTTCTAGGATATAAGTCTCAAGACACTGAAGTGAATAACTCGTATAAAGAAAATGTAAGAGTATTATGTAGCTTGACTGTGGTGCTAAATATTGTAAAAAACCTGGAAAAATGAAATTGAGAACAGAATAATTACAAAAGTTATCTTCATGCACAACTAATGAAATACATGAAAGCTGAAAATAGGAAGGAGACATATAATACAGTGACATAAAGACAATCATCTGCATTCTAGTTAGATATTATGATTTAACTTGTCTGTGAAAGGGAGAAATATTTAGCATTTCAAGAACAATGAAAAGCAATCATGTTTGTAGCACTTTTCAGGTTAACAAGAAATGACCGGTGGACACCTGAAAGATTTTGCTATAATTTTTGTCTACTAACTGGTAAAAAGCAAAAATCCATAGGTACTGCAATCACGCTACCATAAACAGTTCTATCTCCAGTATAGCAGGGTATCATCCTATCTTCAAGTTACTGCACTTTTAACTACACTTACTAGAGCTAAGTGGTGTGCATTGGTGCACATTCAGTTTACTTATCACTGAATTAGTGTCTGCTGTGCTACATTCTTCTGGCATTTTTTACTTTGTTTTTTCTGAGCACAGCTGTAGCACCAGTAGCCTAAAGAAGGGGAATTATCTAACTTAGTATGAGTTATCCAAAGATTGCATCCTCAGTTTTGTTTGACCTATCTTTGATGCCTATTTTAAGGTGGACAAAAGTCATCCTGAGAGTTAAGTGTCTAGACCTCAAACTTCGAATTTTATTCTTAATGTCTTAAATTAGGATTAATTAATCTTCCTCTTTGTGTATGCTTTCAGCAGTTCCTTTGAAAGATACACAGTTTTTGAGACTGAAGTAAGATATTTATCCTCAAATTGTGAAACAAAACTGAAAGTTGTGCTTCAGTGTCCATCTTTAGAATTTTGCCCAATGCAGTCAGATATCCTTAAATAGATTTCACTTCTCTATGTGCAGTGCAGGAGTAAATGCATCATGTGTAGACTCACTCAGTGATAGCAAATGTGATTTACAGGTTTTGGATATCTCATGAGATACTTTGAAAGAAATGTAAACACAGAATACACCACCAATATCTCAGTTTGGAATGCAATTGAATAAGCAAGTAAACTGTAAATGAGTCAGGAAGGTAGCTTTTTTATTAGCCGGTTTTTCTATTCCATAGCTATCCAATAGTTACCGACTTTAGGCACAAGGGGATTGATCCATTTCTCCCTACACCATGGAAGTACCTAAGCTTTTGCCAGAAAACAAATTGATTAAAACAAAATGATAAAAATTAGACTCTACACTAAAATCAACTCAACAAAAAAGTTAGCTTTTATTACTGATTTTAGTTGGATGATTTGCTTGTGAGTATTTCCCACTAGAAACAGAGGGAATGTGCTTTCTGTAGCCAAAATGACTATGTGGGATGAGCATGTATCATTAATGAAGACAAGAGCACTTAAATCTCAATGATTGTTTCAAACAATCGCTTTTCAGAGGTTTTTCCTTTTTTTTTTTCTTCTTCTTTTTCTCTTTCTTTTTCAGCCTTCTTACATTAACTGGGGCAATGTGAGATAAAAAAAAAATTATAAAACATAATGCTAAATCTTGTTTGCTTACAAAGAAGAATGATTTAGTCATAACCTTAGTCTTAGCGACTAAATATCACTAGGGAAATTAGTTTCTAACATTTATTACTATATGGGTCAGATCTTACGTATAAGTAAGCCATAGTTGTGTAAATCAGGAAGAGCAAAGACAGTTTACATTCTCTGAAATCTTCATCTAGATCTATTCAGCTGGATCTAACTATACCCAGGAGCACCTCTTCTTCTGGGAAGAGAGAGGTCTGTCCCCAACAGAACTTTAACTCCATTGATAAGAGATATAAACCCTAGCATCTTTCTTTGCTGTATTTTCCATCTGCACTAAGCATGAACTGCATTCATGCTATCACCAAGCTCAATTCCACCACACACTGGAAGTGCTAGAATTAATCCTCTTACAGAATGAATGAAAACAAGTAGGCGAGAGCAACAGCACAACTGATTAATTTACATGCCTAGATTTCTTTGTAGACCTGTCCTAAAAAAATTATTGTCTTCCTACCCAAGATCTCAGGCTTTTAAAAACTATTATGTCACTAGTCAGCCTTCTAACCAGCAAATCCTATACTGTACGTCTGATGATGAACTAACCAGGAAGAGAATAAGTGAGGAAAATACTGACTCTCATATTATTTTTTCCTGAGAATAACAGTAAGCATAGAAATAGGAATTAAAAAAGGTAATCCAGACAGCTAAATTTCAAGAGCTAGTTCAGAGTAACTCTACCTCCAGGCTTCTAGGAAGCCTCTCTATTGACCGAAGACTATTTAAGCTCCAAATTAGATGCACATTATCATGTACTCTGGTTCACCCTGTTTTGGTTTTATTTTAGTTTATTCTAACTCTAACTGCTCTAACTGAACTCATTTCAGATTTTGATACAGACACATGGACATATATACATATATATAAACATGTATATATACACATATATATAAGCACAGATATGTATATAGCCTGATTCTGATTCTGTCCCTAATGATTTCTGATATGCTAAACATACTAATAGAATAGACATCTTCATGCTATTCAGAGCCAGGCTAAAGACTCTTTGCTAGTGAAAAAATGGCAAGGAAAGGCACTGATTTCATCTGTCAAAATTTAATCTTGAAAAATTTTAAATGAAACTGAGTCAAATGAGACTTGAATTTCTTTTGTTTCCCTACCTTTTTGTTACGTGTTGGATGTTATATATGATGGAATGGATAATAATGGATAACAGATAATAAAAGAGGAAGAATACATTTTAGGAGCTACCTCTTATTTCAGGTTAATCTGTGAAGACTTTAATTTCTATAAAAAATGAATTTCCAAACTGGAACAGATAAACCTATTTTCCCAAGAACAGATAGAGTGCTCAAAGCTGTTATTGAAAGTTAAGTGGACAACTGGATAGGAAAAAAAAATATTTAAAGAAATATCAAAAATATTGAAGAAAGTAAGCAGTTCTACATAAGATGGCCTGGAAAAGGTATTGTATCTGTATCATGGCTTTTTGCCACAAAGGAGGGACTTGCTGGCTTATGAGAAGTGAAGAACAGGGACAATTCCCAGGGGTAATGGCTTACTGTACAATGAATGGTTAACTTGCACAAATTCTAAAATTCTCCAAAAGTATAAAATATACCATTTAATAATGTTTTTCTAAAATTTCACCAAAGTTATATTATTTGTTATAGCCTAGTCATACCCTAGTTCAGGATTCTTTCATGGACTACTGTAAATTCCATTCTCTTCTTCTCAAGCTATGCAAGAAATAAAAATGTTTTTCATTCAAGCCACCTGAAGTATATCATAATTTCTCTGGCTGCTGAGGTCTATCTTCTACTTTCCTAATTGATTTCTGTAAAGAATAATGCATATTTTAAATAAAAATAACTTTTTGTTTTACCCCTTCCTTTCAGAGGTCTTGAATAGATTGATATAAAGCATTCGATTACTTCCAAAAATAACACAACAGAACAGCATATAAATAATTGAAATAGAAGCTATTAAGTGTAAGTCTCAGTATCTGTTTCTGTACTCATTAATATTCTGCCTATGTACTCGAGTAAGTCACTACATATCAGGAATTCAGGTTCTGCAAATCTTTCTAAATAAATGAACTACAAAAAGATCATAAAATCATGTATGGAATTTGCAAAAAGTGTCCAGTTTTGTAATGAGACCATAAAATACAAATGTATCACAGAATCATAGAATTGTTAAGGTTGGAAGGGACCTTTAGAGATCATTTGGTCCAACTCCTCTGCACCAGCTGGGACACCCACAGCACGTGGCACAGGGTCGCAGCCAGGTGGGTTTTGAAGATCTCCAGAGAAGGAGACTCCAGAACCTCTCTGGGCAGCCTGTTCCAGTGCTCTGTCATCCTCACAGGGAAAAAGTTCTTCCTCACATGTAGATGGAACTTCCTGTATTTCAACTTGTACTACCCCTTGCCCTGTCACTGGCCACCACTGTGAAGAGTTTGGCCCCATCTTCCCTGCATTCTCCCCTCAGGTACTTGTACATGTTGATCAGATCTCCTCTCAATCTTATCTTCTCCAGGCTAAAGAGGCCCAGCTTGCTTAGTCTTTCCTCATATGATAGATGCTCCAGTCCCTTAATCATCTTTGTGCTTACTTAAAGGGAACATGACCACAATATTGCAGTCTCTCCTGGATGCCTTGGAGAACGGACTCAAACACCACTATATCATTATTTTATTTCATGTTTCAAGTATGCTTTGGAAACTTCTGTTTTCATGCTGAATGGCAATGCACTCTTCGGTTGTTTATGCTTCTGTTTCTGGACTACTCTGAAAAGAAATTACACAAAATAACATCCTGAGTGGCAGTTAATAAGAAATTGTTTGCTTGGAGTAAATAAAAACATCTACATGCATTTTATTTTGTTTACAGTTACTCAATTTCCATGTTCAACAGTGAAATAAGGATAGATTAATCTATGAAGTATGCTTTTTCCTTTTTCCATTCCTTTTTCCTTTTTCCATTCTTTTAAGTGACAAGAGGTATAAGTGGCCATTTGAAGTCACCATGGGAATAACTTTGCATAGCAGTTATGGGTTCCTTAAAATATTCCAGTCACACAGCCCTGTCTTGACAAAATGTTACTCAGTCTCAGTCTCTGCTAAAGAGTCCCTGCAGGAGGAAAAATTGCAGAGAGTGGTGGTGGTGACTTTTTTGTAAGTACTTACAGTTTTTTTGTTTGGTGGTTTTTGTTTGGTTGTTTTTGAAGTTTTTTTGTTTATCCTGTAAAAATATTGCTTACATATACCAACATTGACACCACTTCCTCATTCTTTCACTTAATGCCAAAGGACTGGGCTGTGGAACTGTGTCTCTGTATGATCAACTTTTTGACCTCAGCAAGGCTACTTATTGTGAATACAATATGTTGAATACAAATCGGGGTTAAATGTCTTAGAATCTGCTTCTCACAAAGAAAAATAAGCACTTTTTTATCCCAGCCATGGTATTCCTAAGTGAGTTCACTCCTAAATGAATGCAGGTAGTGTAGCACTAAAGGAAGAGGATGATTAATTTTTTCATGCTGTCTCGAATTTGCAACAGTTAATTATTTCTATCATCAGAAGTATTTGCTTGATTATAAGATGTTATAAATGGATATGAACTCTGAGGGAGAGAGAGCATATGCTGTGGTTATATCATTAGTTTTTTGGAATATTTCCTACAAAATTGAAATCTTATTAAAATAAAATATATGTTCAGAAATATCAGATGAATTTCACGCATTCAGCCCAAGAGTCAGAGAAATGGTGATATACTTAAGGAGATAAGTAAGCTCAAGAAGGAGATATTTTTAGTTTTTGCTTAGCTTGAGGAGAAAAAGGCAATGGAGAAGGAGTGAACAACTTCAGAACAGCCCACATAAAAGCTTAAACAGTTTTGGTGAAGTTTTACAACACATATTTGAAAAGGTGGATTTCATACTGATGGACGATTTTATATTTTGTGCAAGTAAACCAATCAAGCTATTCATGCAATTTATAATGAGCTATTTTCACTTATATACATGCGACAGTTAGTTAGAAATATAAAAATTTAGTATATTTGTAACATGGCAACAAAATATAGGTTCAGAATTTATATTTTTGACTTCCCCTGACCAGTGCTTGCAGTGAGCCGTGGTATGAAAGCTTGCCCCAAGACTAAGCCCCTTAGAGGGTGATGGGTTTGTATGACATTGGCCCTATGGCAGATATCATAGAATGCTTAGGGTTGGAAGGGACCTCTAGAGATCATCTAGTCCAACCCCCTGCATACGCAGGGTCACCTAAAGCACGTGGCACAGGACTGCATCCAAGAGGGTTTTGAAGATCTCCAGAGAAGGAGACTCCACAACCTCTCTGGGCAGCCTGTTCCAGTGCTCTGTCACCCTCACTGTTAAGAATTTTTTCCTTAAGTTCCTGTGGAACTTTTGGTGCTTCAGTTTCCGGCCATTTCCTCTAGTCCTATCAGTGGCCACCACTGAAAAGAGACCAGCACCATCCTCTGCACTCCCTCCCTTGAGGTACTTATACACACTGATCAGATCCCCTCTCAGCCTTCTCTTCTCCAGGCTAATCAGCGGCATCTGCTACTGATGTGACTTTGCACAAACAAGACAAGACGAGACACGCACCCTGAGCGCTTCTTAGCTGCACACAGCACAAGGACTCTGCGGCTGGACTGCCAGACAGTCAATGTTTCTGCAGGCCACAGCTCACGTAAAAGAATCAGGTATCTGTATGCCTGCAAAGCATATTCTGGCCACCTTTAGGGTACCAGAGCAAGCTTTGCATTGCACACACAGAGCCACATCTGCCAGGGCAGTGCAGCACAGAGACTTCAGAGACAGATTTGTTTTAGAAGCTGGAGTGGATCATGTTCTGATTTATCAAAGTTGAATTCTAGGTAAATCAGAGGATTTAAGTCGAGACACCTCACATCTAGCTCCACACCTCCGTCAGGAGAATTTTTTTCCCCCTGCAGAGTATTTTTCTGGTGCAGTCTGGCTTAGGTACAGACACAGGAGTAGGCCTCCTTCCCCCAGAGCACCCCAGTGCAAGATTAAAGAACTTTCATTTAAAATGAAACATCTACATGGCAAACAAAGTCAGCCTTGCTTCTGTGCAAAGCCGCACAGTCAGGCAATTCTCAACAGCTATGTTTTTCAAGGAAACATTACAGCAGTAAAAGAGAAAACTGATATTTTTGCATGGCTGGGTCCTCCTTCTTGCCTTTTTTGAAGACTGGCGTGACATTGGCCTTCTTCCAGTCTTCCGGCACCTCCACTGTTCTCCAGGATCTTTCAAAGATGATGGAGAGCGGCTTAGCTATGGCATCTGCCAGCTCACGCAGCCCTCTGGGGTGCATCCCATCAGGGCCCATGGATTTGTGGGTATCGAGGTTCCTTAGGTGCTCTCTGACCCAATCTTCCTCTCCCCAGGGCAAGTCTTCCTCTCCACCAGCTTCTTCTCTTGTCCCTAGGGCCTGAGGCTCTAAAGGGCTGCTCTTGGTAAACACCAAAGCAAAGAAGGCATTGAGCAACTCTGCTTTTTCTGTGTTATTTGTAACCAGGGTGCCCATCCCGTCCGCCAGCAGACCCACGTTTTCCCTGATCTTCCTTTTGCTGTTAATGTATTTGAAGAATTTTTTTTTGTTATTTTTAACGTCCCTTGCCAGCTTGCCTTCCAGACGTGCCTTAGCTTTCCTTGTCGCTTCTCTGCACTCCCTGACTACGTTCCTGTATTTCTCCCAGGGGACCTGTCCTTTTTTCCACATTCTGTATACTGCTGCCTTCTGCTTGAGCATTGCCACAAGCTCCCTGCTCATCCACACAGGTCTCCTGCCCCCTCTGCCTGCCTTCTTACACACAGGGATGCACTGTTGCTGGGCGTGGAGGAAGTGCCACTTGAAAACTAACCAGCTCTCTTGGGCCCCCCTGCCTTCTAGAGCACTAGCCCATGGGATTCTACCAAGGAGGTCTCTGAAGAGGCTAAAGTTGGCCCTCCTGAAGTCCATCGTCGCAAGGCTACTTACAGCCCTGCCTCCTCCTCGTTGAATCCTGAACTCCACCAACTCATGGTCACTGCAGCCGAGGCTACCCCCCACCTTAACATCTCCTACTATCCCTATCCCTAACATCCCTATTTTTATGCCTGTGCCTGTTTGATCTGCCCCAGAACAAAGAGCCTGGAAGCTCTCTGCACTTTACTCCTTGAAGCAGTAAAATTATGCTGAGCAAAATAAGGAATTTAATGCTGAACTGTTTGTCTCAGGTCTTACCTGTGGCAGTCTTTATATGCACATTATGATATAGTCTTTAAAATATTTTTATCAATATTTTATTTTTTTATCTTTTTTTTTTAACTGGACTTCTGCCTCAGTCACTTCAAAGAATGTTGGGTTTCCTTAATGGGTTGCTATTCAATATTTGTTTTTTGTCTTATTTGCTTTGTGTTTATTATTGTAGCTCTGCTCTAAAAAGCTGCTTACTTGTGTTCTCATTTTTAGATGATACTCATCATCATATCTATGCTATTTGAAAGCTTCACAAATATTAATGGACTTATATGCATAAAAATTTCTGTAAGAAGAGGTATTATGCGTACTATTAGAAAAACTAAGAGTTTCCATAGGAATTTGATAAAGAATAGTCATTTTATTGCATGAGGGGTTTTGACAACTTCTTTCTAAATTTGCCTTCCTTCAATTTGGTTTCTCTTTTAAATTAAAATGTGAGATATTTTAATAATTTATGGATAAACTACACATGCATCTCCCTAACTCTACTAAAAAAAAAGCAACATGGTGATCCTACAAGAAGTCTTTGGAATACGCACTAGTGAGAACCTGTGAGCCATGCAGCCTGTCACTCTGAGAGATGGCTTACCAAAGCAACATCAATTGTTATTCTATGGGAAATCTATCAAGCAGTAAGGGTTTTGATGGAGCTTGAATATCAGAGGAATCTTATCAAGACTGAATTGCCTTCATGAAACTATTAGATTTTGATGAACTGACTAATTCAAACAACCAAGTTTCATTTTTGACTAATTTCAGCATTCAGCTTCACAAGATGAGAATATGATTTTCTGGGAGTCACTGGTACTTTATTTGTTGCTCAAAGAGCAGATCTCCTGGAGTTCTGTTACAGTAATAAACTGTAAATTAGACTACGCTCTCAGATGAGCCTTCTCATTACTGACTGTTGGGAAAGATTTAGTTGAATTGATTTGCTTAGCATTGCATGGGACCTTGCAGTGACTGGGTAGAATGTGATTCTCAGCAGGAGCCTCTCTGTATCTTTAGCCATAAGAGGAAACACTCTTGTAGTTCTTAAATGAATTTGAGAATCAGATTCCTATAAAAATAAGGAAAGAAAACTGTTTACATATACATTGTATATTTTCAATACCAGTAGATTCAAAAAAGATAAGAGTTCTGATGCATATGATACATCTGTCATTAAATCAAGGAGCATGCCCTTTTTAGCAGTATAGTATTTAAAAAGAATTCTCTGTCCCTATCTGAAGTCAAAGTCAAATCCGACATGGCAGCACTGATTTTACTTGGAGAGTAAATTCTCAGAGGGTGTCAGGAGGTTATCTTCACTTCTGATCTCTTGGTGTGCAGAGGGATACATTTTTCCCTCTTGGAGGGGAAAGATTGGAGCTGATGCTCTCAAATCTTTCTAAAGAATATCTAAAAACACTTTTAGAAACATTTTTTTTTTTCTTTCTTCCAAAGCATAACATTTTTTCCCACTTAAATCACAAGCAGTCAGGACATATGTATGATTCATTTGCCAAATTCCACTTTTAAAAATCAAAATTTGTTTTCTGCTAAGAAACAAGAATGTTAAAAATCAATATATTCTGTACAGTTTTAAAATAGAACTTTTGAAATTTCAGGGGAGAAAATGTATTTTCCTAAGATCTTGTTATATCCTGAATAAAATTCATGCAAGTATAGTGCCCAAAATAAAAGGTGGATCTTGAAATACCATACTTAATTTATCAGAGCTTTGGTTATACATTATTGTGATATTTCCTGCTCTTTATCTATAGAAAGCCTAGAACTGCTTTGCCATGTGACTTTTGACACAGATTGAATAAGATAACTTCTATCTGTTTAGTAAGTAGAAGTCAGGAATTAATGCAGAAAGCAGTAGTTGTCTGTCAAGATTTTCAGCAATGAACTGTTTAGGGTGACAATTTTTAGGGAAAAGCTGAGGACCTGCAGATATCCTGTAATAGTAGTATACATGCTCTTTTTATCTTCTGACTTAGTATATCCTGGCTAGTAACCACAAGGTATCTGAAGAAATGATATATGATAGTTAAATGTTAAAGCATATTTTGCTGTCTCTAGGTTTCATAATCCTACTGTGTACTGTATATGCATCCCTTGCTCTTATTTCGGCATATTTTATGATCCAGTATCAGTGCTCACTCTTAGAGACCTTAACAGATAAGAATATTATATTACAGTCTCATAAAATTCCTCAACAAAAGAAAACTGTAAGTGATACCAGTTTTCTAATGCTATCCTATTCACGGAAAGTTTGAAGCTGAAATACAACTAATACTCACCTGTCTTTGTCAACCAAAAAGAGACAGATTATTTTAAATAAAAACTAGAAAGAGCAGCATTTAGAGGGACAGAGACAAAAAGTATTTGTGAGAAAAGCTAAGATCTGTGAACAGATAGGTGGGATGAGTATTTGTGAGAAAAGCTAAGATCTGTGAACAGATAGGTGGGATGAAGACCTAACCTAAGTCAAAAACTAGGTTTTATGATTTTTTTTTTTAGCAAACAAAAACTGAAAGGTTACTGAATGCATCTCAGCCATGTGCAGACAGCTCCTATTAAGTTCATCTAATGCATATTGGTGTTTGAAGACTGTGACAAAAATAAAAATGTGAACTGAGCTCAGAAATTCCACATAAGTAACAAAGCACTATGTAAGTGGTGACTTTTTGCAAAAACACTCATTTCCTGAGCAACATGGCTTACTTTGAGTCATATTTCCTTTGTATGAAAGTACAAACAATGTGACTACCACTTGCTCCTGGTAATTTACTGCTACTTCAAGTCTCTGGCTTTCGCTGATTTACCATGACAATTATGCTTTTAATAGGAATTCCGGTATTGCCTTTCATAGTATAGATTGATTCAGAAAGTTAATTTAAAATCTTCACAACTACAAGAGCATCTCTAATCTCTTGTTAATTCTTTAGGACCTACAGAAAGCTTGTACTTCCATGTATAGCTTGACTTGATAGGATATTTCTGGTTAGCAGAATGTAATAATGACCTTGTTGATAATCCATTTAAAAGTACACTGGTTCTAAAAATTAATGTATGAATACCTTGGTACTATTCTGGGCATACCTAATTCTTAAGTACACATTTAGAACATATTAATCTGGCAAGGGATGTTAAAAATAACAAGAAAAACTTCAAATATATTAACAGCAAAAGGAAGATCAGGGAAAAAATGGGTCTGCTGGTGAACGGGGTGGGTACCCTGGTTACGAATAACACAGAAAAAGCAGAGTTGCTGAATGCCTTCTTTGCTTCAATGTTTACCAAGGGCAGCCCTTTAAAGTCCCAGGCCCTAGAAACAAGGGAAGAAGCCTGGAGAGAGGAAGACTCGCCCTGGGTGGAGGAAGATTGGGTCAGAGAGCACCTAAGGAAACTCGATACCCACAAATCTATGGGCCCTGATGGGATGAGTGCACAGTGAAGTGGATTAGGAACTGGCTGGATGGCAGAGCTCAGAGGGTGGTGATCAGCGGTGCAGAGTCTAGTTGGAGGCCTGTAGCTAGCAGTATCCCCCAGGGGTCAGTCCTTGGTCCAGTCCTGCTCCATTTATTCATTAATGCCCTGGATGAAGGCACAGAGTGCTCCCTCAGCAAGTTTGCTGATGATACGAAACTGGGAGGAGTAACTGATAGCCCAGAGGGCTGCGCTGCCATCCAGAGGGACCTGGACAGACTGGACAACTGGGCGGTGAAAAACCTCATGAAATTCAACAAGGCCAAGTGAAAGGTCCGATCCTGCCCCTCTACTAGGCCGTGGTATGTCCCACATCTGGAGTATTGTGTCCATCTCTGGGCTCCCCAGTATAAGAGAGATGTGTTGCTGCTGGAGAGAGTCAGCACAGGGCTACAGGGATGATCAGGAGCCTGGAACATCTGCCTTATAAGGCGAGGCTGAGGGAGCTGGGCCTGTTCAGCCTGGAGAAGAGAAGGCTGAGAGGGGACCTGATCAGTGTCTAGAAGTACCTGACGGGAGGCAGTGAGGAGGTGCTGGCCTCTTTTCAGTGGTGGCGACCGACAGATCTAGAGGAAACGGCCAGAAACTGAAGCATCAAAAGTTCCACAGGAACTTAAGGAAAAAATCTTTAACAGTGAGGGTGATAGAGCACTAGAACAGACTGCCCCAAGAGGTTGTGCAGTCTCCTTCTCTGGAGATCTTCAAAACCCGCTTGGATGCATTCCTGTGCTACATGCTCTAGGTGACCCTGCGTGTGCAGGGAGGTTGGAGTAGATGACCTCTAGAGGTCCCTTCCAACCTTAAGCATTCTATGATTCTATGACATGCTAAATTTTGTATATCCTGCAAACAGAGCAGCTTCTATTCATGTAGGTTGTCTTAACATGTCAAAGATCACTTATATGAAGCATATACTTCACACACTGAAATTTTCTTTATGCTTGAAAATAAAGGATAAGTTATTAAGTTACTTCAGTTGCACTGAGAGGGAATTGGAGGAATTTTGCACTTACTGGAAGAGCTCAGAACCTAAATGAACAGTCTTTATAATTTTCTGGTCCACTACAATGATGCAAGAGACACATTTACTATGTGTATCCAGTGTTTATTTTCAGGATAGCTGAACAGATTTGACCTAATGGACTTAGATCTTTCATATGTTCTTAGCTGGCACTGCAAGGCAGTGTTGGCGTCCTATAGGTTTTGTGTTTTATCTACAACCTTAATTGAATGTCTCAAACACTGCACACACTTCAGGGAATCTCAACTGTCACCTGGCTTCTGTATCACCTGGCAACTGAGTTGAAGGCATGATGTAAAAATAGTTAGTATATTACACTGGATTATTATTATTATTAACCTTAGTCCCTTAATTGAAAAGGCAAAAAAAGTGAAAATGTCAGGAAAAAAAATTAACTCTTGTTACAGTAAGAGTGGATAAACAGTTGATTTGCTATTGTAACCTTAAGTGAAAAGCTTTTAATTGTGAAAAATTCTGATGTGAATTTGTATATATGTAGCTAATATAGCAATTTCCTCTTTGAGATGGAATCTTTCTAATCTCACTCTGTCTGGGTCTATTAACAGAATGGCTAGGAGTTAAGCTTTAATTATAATCACATTTGGACAGTATTTGTAACACTGAACAAATATGAGAAATCTTCTACATTTGCCCCAGGGAAGACCTCATAGCTGGGATTAGTTAGAAATGAAAATCATCTGGAGCACAGATGGCAGGTAGGAGTAACACCTGGCTTTTATTTGTCTCACTGACCTGTATAATTCTATATCACATCTGATTTACAATAATAATCACAGCTGTATATTCCTAAATATTCATGATATGTCAATTTGTTTGCTCTTTTACTCTACACTCTTACCATAAAGCTTCAACATGAATACTGTGCTCAATTTGGGATGCTGCACCAGATCATCTCCTGAGGAAACGAGGAGGAACTCAGCTAGGACAGTTTTACATTTTTGGTAAGCTGATTGATTCAGAGAGGATGGGGCCAAACTCTTCTCGGTGGTGGCCAGCGATAGGACAAGGGGTAATGGGTACAAGCTGAAACACAGGAAGTTTCATCTACATATGAGAATATCTTCTTTACTGTTAGAGTGCCAGGCCACCAGAACAAGATGCTCAGAGAGGTTCTGGAGTCTCCGTCTCCGGAGACCCTCCAAAACCACCTGGATGCAATTCTGCGCAATGTGCTCTAGGTGACATGCTAGAGCAGGGGAGTTGGACTAGATGATCTCTAGAAGTCTCTTCCAACCTCAACCTTTCTGTGGTTCTGTGATTCATTCTGTAAAATAACTGAAATATAATGGAAAATGGAAAATACGTAATCATAGAGAAAAAAAGAAAATAAACCAGGTTTGGAAACTAAAAAGCTGGGTCACTGTTGGGGTCAGCCTGGGGCAGTCATGGGCAGCGTCTCCTCGGCAGATGGGGGCTGAGCCGGAGAAGGGGGAGCTGCAGCCACGCAGCCAGCGCATGACCGGGCAGCTCATTGGGCGCGTGATCACTTGGCTGATTGGTCAGTTGGGTTGCTGGGCTCCGCGCGCTGCCGGGCAGGGCGGAGGCTGCTCCAGAATTGGAAACTATGTATCTCAGTAAAATTCCTGTAGTTTTGTGAAAGAAAATTGGGCTTTTATTTCTTTAATTTTATTCCTGTTTATTTGTGTGAGTTTGCTAAAAACATTTTCTATTTGGATGCTTAAATGTGCAATAGGTAGCTAGTGAAACTATGTTCAGGGTCTAATAAAACTTCTTTGGTACAAAGCCTCTGTGTGACTCCTTTTCCCCATGATTTAATTAGCTCAAAATTTTCTGTTTTTTTAACGGAGGCCTTGTTTTAATATCTAAGATTCTTAGAGAAAATGAGCTATATAAATGCAGTGCGTGTTGTACTAAATTTCAAATCTAATTATTTCATTTTCAGGAATTGTCTGTATATTTAGGGTAAAGTGGGAGAAAGTCAGACTATATGCACTGCTGTTTACTTTTGAGAGAAAAAACAGCGCTATAAGGAAAGATAGAGGAAAAGTGTTCTCCAATATAAGTGTGCGTCCATTGTTAGTAATAATGTCTTTCTGTCTCTCTCAGCTTTCCATTTTCAGTTTCATTTGATTTTCCTTGTTTTAGAACTAAAGAGACAGGGAGAAATTTATTTCTCTGTGATGCATACGATTTTACAGATTTCTATCATTTCTCAGTCTATTTTTATCAGTTCAGTTTCTTCCTGTCATGACACTGGAGATGTTGTTTTGTAAATTGGGCGGTTGCACAATGGCCATGAAAGTCTCCTTGATGAACCTCCTTGCTCTTCTTCTCTTCCAGCAGCACAGAGTCTGCTTTCCTAGTAGATCAAAGATACACCTGAAGAAGTTGTTAATTAACTTATCTGTATGTCTGATTTCCTCTGGGACAGGCTTTATGATCTTGAAAGGCATATTCTTTCTCTGAAAACCATGTGCAATTTACATAATGTGCACACACGATGTTACCTATGTTACCCGAGGATCAGGAAACAATCTCACAATAGTCAATGCAGTGAGCTGGCAACTTTCTGCTCCTGTCTGTCTGTCTGCTGGGAAGGACTTCTATCACCTTTTTACCTTTTTTTTTTTTTTTTTTTTCCCACTTTAAGTGAAAAATCAGTGGTTGCCTTAGTTTCTTCCTACTTCTAGATGGTCCTCTAGACTTCTGAAATGCCTGCATTTAAGATGAGGCATATTACACAACACAGTATTTTTTATCCTGATTAGGAACTCTCATATTTATTTATGAAATAATTACAAAATCCTCACAGGATATTGAAATGTACCTGTTAGTACAGAAAAAAATATAGTTATTACACATCATAGATTGTTACTCACAATGCACTTTCTATTACCATTCCATAAGAGGTAGAAGAATAAATATATAGCTGAATATCTTCAAGTTTGATATTCATTAACATAACTCATAAATTTAGCACCATATAGTCAACAACAGTATTGACCATCTACTTTGCTTAATTTTTCCTTATATCCGCTATCTACTCTGCTTAAATTTTCCTTCAGGATAAGCAATAGTAACTGTTCACAGCCATACTCCATCTGGAATTAGGATGCAACAAGCACGGCTACAGCCCTGTAACACTGCCAAATTAACACTGGGGTGTTGATTCCAGCATTAAGGAGCAGTAAAAACCTTCCCCCAGCTTTTTATTGAAAAGAACATGTTATTTTCAAAGAATCTTCTACAATAAAAATCTCTGTGACACTTTTTTTTTTTTGAATTACTCCGCTATTTCTTAAGAAGTTCTGCTACTAAGGTCCCTAAAAACTATTTACCTGCAGTAATGAATCCAAGATTTGGAAACATTAGTACTACCTCAAAAATATTTAATTTCTGTTATTAGCAACAATATTCAAATACGTTTGCACCATATTCAATTTACAGATACCCAATTTAAATATATGTAGGTAAAACACTTATTTTAAAATATGTATTCTCAGTAGTTTCTGGCTTGACTTAGATATATATAATAATAATGATAAAGCAGAAAAGAAAGCCCTGATATTAATTAGAATAGACAAGAGAATAAACCGAGTATTTTCTAAAAGTTGAAGTGAAATACTTGTTTTGAATTATTTTAGTTTGAAAAAATTCTCCCTTCATAAACTCATTATGTTAAACATCGTGAATTTAGATACAAGAGAGACTTGAGAGCCCCATATTCTTTACCCCCTTTTCTCTGCAAGTACTGCCCTAGGCAGATTCATGCTTTAGCATTTCACACATTGCTGGTAGCACCATTCATATGTCTTGCCTTAACAATAAAGGTATTGAACCAGAGAATGAATTGTCTCATTTTTCTCTGGCTACTGTGTCTGGTGTAGTCAAAGTATCAGTTTGTGATACCATCTCCAAACGTCCTGTAACAGCAATATGGAAATGAAAATCCAATATATAAGGATACCCAGTTTCATTGGAGATGAGGCCCGATAGCACCTTGAATTTCCTCTAGTTGCCACAGTTATATAATAGTGCCATTATATCCTTGCTCTCTTTAAAGCTCCAAAAACTCGTGCAAACTACTGCAGCTGTTAATAAGAACTGCATATACTTCTCTTAAACTATAATGAAACGGATGTATAAAAAAAGCCTTCCATTTCTTGGAATACTGAAATCCACCTCCCCGCCCAGAAAAACAAAACAAAACAAAAAAGATTTCAGAAAAGTTATAGCAGAGGCAATAGTTCTCTTTGCTTCGATATTTAAAGAACTGTATTGAAACTCGCCCAATTTCTGTGATTTTGTGATTGAACTGTGAAGGTATGCAAGTAAGTTATCATGTTCTCTTTCTCTTTAAGAAAGTTTGTCTCTGCTTGAGACAAACTACACATTCATTTTGTAGTTGAAACAGTGAAAATGGAAAATTCCTCAAGATATATGCAAACAATTTTTGCAGTGAGATATGTAAAATCTTTTTAAAAAATCATGTTCAATCTGATTTTACATATTGGCTACAATATTCCAGTCTGCACTGCTTGAAAACGCAGCAACACTGAAATCCAGCTTGAGAATGGCATTCAAAATCTCTTTTCCAAAGTATGAAGATACTAATTTTCTTTAACTGAGATAAATATGATTTTTCTCATCAAGACAAGTCTTACCTTACTGAAATCTCTTTTTCTTAATTCCAATAGGAAATACATATTAACAGAATCACAGAATCAAAAAATGGTTAAGGTTGGAAGAGACCTCTAGAGATCATCTAGTCCAACCCCCCTGCATGCGCAGGGACACCTAGAGCACGTGGCACAGGGTGGCATCCAGGTGGGTTTGGAAGATCTCCAGAGAAGGACCCTCCGTAACGTCTCTGGGCAGCCTGTTCCAGTGCTCTCTCACCCTCACAGTAAAAAAGTTATTCCTCACATGGAGGTGGAACTTCCTCTGTTTCAATTTATACCCATTACCTCTTGTCCTATCACTGGCCACCACCAAGAAGAGTGCTTTACTGTATCTTATTAGGATAAAATACTATATCCAAGAGATGGGTGCCATATGCAAAGCTATGTGTTCGACTCATGGAAATTACCAAGGAAAAAAATAAAGCAATCACTATTTCATATACCTCATTTGCTGTCTCCCTGTATCTCAGAAATAGCACAAAAACTGTCTCTGGAGTTATAAAATAATTGTTTAAGGGTTTTAGGGATATAAGGGTTTTAACAAAGGATCTAAACAAAAAATAACTTGAGTTAAATGTAAAAACTGGTCTATCATAAATATAATATACATGCTTCTTCATCAGGCATCTTTTTGATATGAATCTGAAAAGTTTGCCAGAGCCTTTATTACAGTATAGAGGTTGAAACAAATGTCTAGTAGGTGTGACTTCTAATGAAACATCAGTATATTTTTTGATCATTGTACCACTTTGAAGTGGCAAGGAGAGAAAAAAAAATAACATTTTTCTGTTCTCACAAACCCATTAATTTAAACAAATGTAAGCAACTTTTTTTTAAAAAAAAATATTTTATTATTATTATTATTTCATGGACATTTCTATCCTTCTCCAGGAATGATTCAGACTTATGATAATATTCAGAACTTTGACAGCTCAGTTATGTGTAGCCTATCCACAAAGACTTCTGTCAGACACTATATTTTTCAGTACTGTGTGTTCTTATGGAAATATCCTAATAATACTCTTATTTAGTTAAGGTATCTACAATATAATTTAAGTTAAATTTTTAAAAAATCCTCTTTTATTTGAATTAATCTTATTATATGTTAACTACTCATATATTAATGTTGCCACATTATTAACATCAATTCAAAATTTGATTCAGGTTTAATTCTAGAATATAATCTCTACATACAAGGGAAAATAAAATGAAATTCAACAGGTGTTTTCTTCTTTATTGGATAGCTCTTAAGAACACCTTGTCAAAAAGTAATCCAGTATTTCAAAAGAGCACTTTTTGTTGGTTGACATTTGTTTGCACAACTGTAGTTCTGTATGTGATACAGTCATCTGTAAGATACTTAATAGTAAGGATAAAAAGAAGAATAGAAAAAATAAATCTTACTTTCTTAGGACTGCTTCTTATTCTGAGATGATGAAAGAATTGGAAAGCACCTGAAGAGTTCAGTGCTAGACATCCTAAGCTGATAACTGATAGGTCAACAGCATTCTGGATGTTTTTAGAAGTGGTACTTCAGACTGCACAGGCCAATTTTCAAATGAATAGCATATGTTAGTACAGAAATATATCTGCTGAGAAATTAAACATAGAAATTAAAGTTGCCTTGTGTTTTAATCATGCATACCAATATGAGAACTAAAGAATAACTAACACTGGAATGAGCATCAGTAAAATCTTTGACCTTTTCATCAAAATATTAAATTATTTAACAACAAAATGAAGAATGATGCTCAGAGTAAAGTCTCTATTGACACAAGGGAAGAGAGACAACTGCTGTTACGGATATAAATAGTAACTTTGAGAAGCACTCAAATAACACAAATTTTTAGGGCGTATGTAGAAAGCCATTAAGAAGATGTAAGGTTAACAGATTGCGCTGCACACCTCTTTGAAAATTAAAATATGAGTTGTGCTAATAGCAGAAATTTCATTTCCTTTTATAGAGCACATAACGGATCTTCCTACTTCAGTGAAAAGCTGCATCTGGGATTTTGTTTTGAGATTATATATGGCTTTTTCATGGCTTACTCTTGTCAGCCCTTCTTGAGCAAAATGTTCATTGACTTTCAAAAGCTTTGCCAGCAACAGGATCAAGCCCTTCTCATTAAACATGACAAATTTCATATTGCTTCTTGGAAACCCTGTTTTCTATTAGGAGATGGATTTGTGCAGTATGATGAACTTAGCTATGCATATGGAAACAGAGTCAAATGGATTGCACAGTTCTTTCCAGAGATTGGCCTTGTCCCCCGAGTTTGTAACCACAGTTGTAATTTTACAGTTCTGGTAAATGCTATAGTTTGATTAGAAAAGAGAAACATGTGACAAGTGTATTACTTCCTTAACTGCCCAGTGTTCTGTTAGCTAATTAAATATTGATCTATATGGTATAATGTTTAAGTTACAACAGTTAAGGTTGAGTCAGTGAGAAGGTATGAATTACCCAATCCGAACAGTGTGAAAAAACAGTGAAAAAATTTATAAAGGAGTTTACATTAAAAGAAGGTCACTGTGTATGAAATTTTGTATTAAATAAACTTCAAACTTTATTTGAAGCTAAGTTCAAGACACTAAGGAAGATGAACTTGTTTTCAGATTGGTGAAGGACATTGACACTTGTGGGATGTTACGGACCTGAGGCATCTCTGTTAAGAACCAGCCTGACTACAAAGATGGATGCTGAGTAGAATTCAGAACTCTGAGCCAGAAAATTGCAATGAATCAATTATTAACACTATATGTGACCACCTTGACCTGAAGATGCCTAAAACTCACTACTATGCAGTAATGTGCACCTAGATCCCCATACCACAACTGCCCTTTCCATAGCCCAATTGTGACTACTATTTCCTATCAGTTGGCTCCATGACATTTTCTGTGTAGAAGAAATTGCTAGAGCTTACTGTAAGCACTGAACTGCCTTAGAACACTGAATTCAGGGAAATCACAGTCTTACTTTTGGTATTTCTCCCTGAGGACCATCAAACCAGCTGCTTGGCTTCTCCATCACAGAAGGCACTACTGATTTCTTTATAGTAAAATATGGTAATAATAGATCGTGTCTCCCTATTGTTAAAAAAAATTAATTCTTTCCCCAGAAGTATTAACACTTGCTCATGGTATGGGTATTTCAGGAAAATACCCTGTTTTACTGATAAACAGAGATTATGAACTTGGAAGTAAGTCAGTAAAGGAGACTGTAAAAAATGATATTGCTAGAAGGAGGAGGCTTTTTTTGGGTGGAGCACAGAATGGTAAAGGAATTTTAAACAAAAAGCATTATATTTAGACTTGGAAATACCAAGTGGAAAAATGTATTTTTAGTTTTTATATTTTCAAACAGAGTTTTGTTTTCTTAGAACTTGACAGGAAAAAGAAGCACAAAGAGGTTTCATCATAAAAATGGCTGAAGTGTGCAGGATTATGAAGTTTTTGATTAAAACCCTTGTGTTTAGTATTGGACTCTGCATTTGATTTTACCATAAGAATTCCTTTTGTAAAGAAATTTTGCTTTTTATTTTCATTTGTGCTAATGTGCCCTATATAACATCACTATAGCAACAAGCTGTGGTGTTTCCTTGACAACAATGGCATGTTGCTTTCTCAAAAATGGAGTATTTTCGTCTTTTTTTCTTCTCTTTTTCTTCACAGTCTTTCTTGTAGAAATGTAAGAACACTTCACAAGCACTGATTCATCACTTAGTAATGTTTAAATAGTCTGGGCTGAATTAATATGGCTTCATTTATTGGTGCGGTACTTCCACTCTATGATATAGCCTAGATCTTCACCAAATAATTTGGATGCCTAAATTTCAAGGATTTGGGGTGCTTTACTTCAAGATTTGTACTTTGAAACCCCCTGTTCAATGCTAAGCCTAACCTCAAACCTCAAAGCCCTCAAAGTTCAATGCTAAGCCTAACCTCAAAGTCGCCTGAACTCCACGTACACCTCAATTTGCAATAGCAGTGTTCATCAGCTTCCTAACTTCCAATTATGCAGACGCTCAGAAGTGCTTCAGCCATAATGTCTTTGGATAATGAGAACTAAACCTTACACCAAGCACAGTGAGTCCCCATGTGCTACAAATTATCCTTACTCTTCTACAGACCTACTTATATTTAAATGTTAAGACACATCAACACAATATGACTTTGTCTGTTTAGATAGAACTAGGACCATATCTTAAGTACTCCTAAGAATGTGTTTCCTCACAAACCTGAATTTAGACAGATTCACGCCTGGAAATACCTTCGTGAAATTTTCCGCTTGTTTGGAGAAGACGTACGACCAGGGATCTTTCTGTTTCTCATAACAAAGTATTGATCGAGTACCTTTGGTAATGCAATAGACATTTTTTTAGTGTTGTGATATTACTAATGTTTCATAACCCTTCCTTCTATAACTGTCCTTTAATATTTATTTCATAGTTCAGATAACTATACACGACAGATGTAAGTCTACTGCTATGCTCCTTGAAATCTTAATACTGTGGTTTTTCACAGGTTTAATCAGGAAAAAATATATTATTGATAGAATAAGATTTACTGGAAAATCTAACAATAGTTTAAATAAAGAAGACCTGTGATTTATTTTGGGAAGCGAAATGATGGATGCCATAGTTCCTTTAACAGTGAGCTCAAATTATTATCTCCGCTCAGGGTACAGTTTAACAGTTACAGTCTGCAGTAGGAAATGTTAGTGGATTCCTGAGTAAGGATGCATATTCTTGACTAAATCTGAAGCAGATATTGAAGAACAGAAATGCCCTTTCACCCTGTTAACTGTATACGGAAGTAATATATAGAGGAAAAAATAAACACTAACAGTTTTACTAATAGTAACGGCCGTTGCCAATAAAAGCATAGTTCAGACCCACACCCTGAAAGAACAATGTTTCAGATCCTTTTTAGTTGTTTTGTACTTCCTGAATATTACCATATACTTCGAGATCAGGAATGTCATTCGTATTTCTAATAGTGTAAAGCCACTAGAATTAAGACCTTTTGTGGTACAATTGGAGAAGGATCTTGAATACTGGCCTATATTTGATAACAATCTAAAAAGCAATATTTGTACTAACTATTGGACAATTATAGCCACAGTGAAGTTGGTGACAGTATTTTTCAATGGCTGGGTAGATGAAGGAAGAGCAGATACATGTCATATATCTGGATTTCAGCAAGGCTTTTGACAGTCCCTCACAGCGTCCTCCTGGGTAAGCTCTGGAAGTGTGGGTTAGATGAGTAGATGCTGAGGTGGATTAACAACTGGCTGGATCGCAGAACCCAGAGGGTGGTCATCAGCAGTACAGAGTCTAGTTGGAGGCCTGCAGCTAGCGGTGTCCCCCAGGAGTCAATCCTCGGTCCAGTCCTGTTCAGGTGCCTGGACAGACTGGACAACTGGGCAGGGAGAAACCCCATGAAATTCAACAAGGACAAGTGCAAGATCCTGCACATGGGGAGGAATAACCCCAGACACCAGTACAGGCTGGGGACTGTCCTTCTAGAGAGCAGCTCTGCAGAGAGGGACCTGGGCATTGTGGTGGACGACAAGTTGACCATGAGGCAGCAGTGTGTCCTCGTGGCCAAGAAGGCCAATGTGGGGTCCTTTAAGAAGGGCGTCTCCAGCAGGTCGAGGGAGGTGATCCTGCCCCTCTACTCAGCCCTGGTGAGGCCACATGTGGAGTATTGTGTCTAGTTCTGGGTTCCCCAGTACAAAAGAGACGTGGAGCTGCTGGAGAGAGTTCAGCGCAGGGCCACAAGGATGATCAGGGCCCTGGAACATCGAACCTATGAGGAAAGGCTGAGGGAGCTGGGCCTGTTCAGCCTGGAGAAGAGAAGGCTGAGAGGGGACCTGATCAGTGTATATAAATACCTCAAGGGAGAGAGTGAAAAGGATGGGTTCGGCCTCTTTCTGTGGTGACCACTGACAAAACTAGAGATAATGGCCACAAACTGAAACCCCAAAAGTTCCAGAGGAACTTAAGGAAAAAGTTCAGCCTGGAGAAGAAAAGGCTGAGAGGGGACCTAGTCAGTGTCTATAAGTACTTCAAGGGAGGCAGTGAGGAGGATGGTGCTGGCCTCTTTTCACTGGTGGCCACTGATAGGACTAGATGAAACGGCCGGAAACTGAAGCACCAAAAGTTCCATAGAAACTTAAGGAAAAATTTCTTAACAGTGAGGGTGACAGAGCCCTGGAACAGGCTGCCCAGAGAGGTTGTGGAGTCTCCTTCTCTGGAGATCTTCAAAACCCGCTTGGATGCAGTCCTGTGCCACGTGCTCTAGGTGACCCTGCGTATGCAGGGGGGTTGGACTAGATGACCTCTAGAGGTCCCTTCCAACCTTAACGATTCTGTAATTCTATGATTCTATGATCTCATTTAACCCTCTGTGGACTCCAATACTGCCTACATATCCATATCAAACATATATATGACTCTCAATTCATACATTATATTTCATTCAATGTTCCTATTATTTGCACAGTCAAGCATCATAGCTCATCATGTAAGGAGTAATGGCATTCTAATAAAATATATATATATATTTCACTATGTCTCTGAACACATTCATTCTAAGGTGGTGAATATGAGAAGAAGAAGGGATTTCTCATTTTAACATTAGTTAAGTCCCATTAAAGCAGTAAATGATATTGAAAAAAATGCTGGAAAACTTTCATTTTCTATAGCTCAGCTGTCAGATTTTGCTGGCCTTCAACATCTGCAATATTGACACTGCTAGTTTTGTGGGGCCACTATCTTCTGAAGTAGCAAATATACCAGAATGCATTTTAGAAGTTTTACATAATGCTTCACAATTAATAAAGTGAATATATATTATTCTAAATAATAGAAAATAAGCACTTGTAGAGAATAGTGCTTGATAGAAAATGTTAAACATTTTGTGTTATTTTTTTCGTAAAATTTCCAATTCAGTTGAATCAAAGGGTTTTCAAAATTCAGTGCTTAGTTACAAATAAATAAATGTTTTATAATGCATTTCTGTTTTACTAACCATATCGAATGATAGACTAGAATCCTTCTTTTTTCCATGATATCCATGAAATAAACAGTGGAAGAAAATTGGAAAGCCACTCTCGCGATTTTCTTTGCCACAGAATGCTTTCACTATGTAAAGCAGTACAATCACAAGTACAGCAATTGCAGTACATTCAGATAAAAATATAGTTTTATTCATAGTGTTTTTAGAAAAAGAAGATCTCAGTCTTCTTTTTGTCCCTTTTGTCAAAAGTAAGCATACTGAGGAATTAACTTAAACACTTAATGAAAGGGGTGGATAAGAAATGAGGGAAAGTGGGGAATGGAATTTGAAAATACAACTTCAGATCCCTGTGAAATAGGATACAGAAAGTGTAATATTCCAAAATATATTTTTTCTGACTGTTCATTATTGTCTATGAATATTGATAATTTTTCTCAATTTTTCTCAGAATGAAAAATTATTTGTATCAGATTTTTTTTTCTCCTCATGAAATAGAAGATGTTTCCCCTCTCCGCTTAAGAGATTTTAAGAGGTAAAATAAACTGGTCTTTTCTGCTGTGTTTAAAAGTTTCCCCTAGCATAATAACCTGATAAGTGCCTGGTGGTGTGAAAAACAATTAAAACATTTATAACTTCACATAACGTTCATAGACCTCCCAGAGTCACATTGCAGATATAAAGTGTGGGTGTTAGACTGTCCATATACACAAAGAAAAAATAAAGATACATATATTCTCTCTCTTTTTATTTTTTATTTTTATTGAGGAGATAGCATGGGACCATATTTTTTTTTTCTGAACATCAATGTGCATGTAATTAGACAATACTAATTACAACTTAGCTTTGAGGCAGAGTAGACATGAGTCAGACACCAAAATATATACCTACTCCTCCAAGATGTATAAGTGGTTTGCTTATTTTTTCCACCATTTTTGAAATAATGGAGACTGTTCATAGCTATAAATAAGACAGAGTTAAGGATAATAAAGTTTCCTAATACTTCTAGAAAGACAAAAATCTTTCAGGGATTTGATCAGTATGTCCTTGGAGCCAACTCAGATGTGAAATCTAATCTGGAATCAGAAAGGAACTTCTGTGTTGGCAAAGACTCCTGGAGATTTTTGCTTTCTTCTCCTGTGAGAGGCATAATTCTCTTTCAAGTATTATAAAACAGGAGAACAATCTATCTGCAATTGCCTAAGATACCTTAGGTATTGTGTAAGGATGCTTGTTAACTAAGACCTCATTTTGGTCTCATGATCCGTTTTGTAGAGAATACTAGTGATATTTTTAGGTTGTTACAGGTTGTTGTGGCAAGTGGGATTATGTGCAAGAGGTATACTGTAGTTTTTTTTTCTGCTTATGTGACCTCTTTGCATTTGTCTGTAACTAAAGGAGGCTGTTTCAGTGTCTATACTGGCAAATAAAGATAGAAACCAATTCCAGCCTGCACATCCTCACATTGGTACAGCTTATGGTTACCATAAAGCAGAGCAGGCATACTTTCATTGCACCTAATAACAGCCCTAATCATGATCATTGCTGGCCCAGTATAATGTCTTTGTGGCTCTGAATAAATAAATAAATGTTATTCTGTGGCAAATTTTCAGTTCAAAGTGTCAAAATAATGGGAATGCTATGCTGCAGCATCCCCTAAACTGTGCTATTATGCTATGAAACTGAGGATAAATTTTGCATGTGCTGGGGTGTGATAGGAAGGTAGGTTTGAGAGTTCACAAAAGAAAAAACTCGAGACAGTCCCTTCGATATTGCCTTATAGGAGCTGTCTCTGGAATAAATGACTATGTCTAGTTTGTTTGACTTATAGTTCTATTTTTCAGACAGAAAACAAGTTGTTTCTTTTTTAACAAAGATTAAAAAGAGGCATTTTTTTTGTCATTTCCCTTCCAGCAACAGAATTACCCATGAAATGAATGCAGTGTTTTAGGTTCTTATACTTTCCATCCACCAGAATTCCAGAAACAGAATATGCCAAAAGGAAATAAAAATCCATCTCAGATGGCCACTCTGGGGTATTCCCCTCACTGCCTAGTGCATCCCTGTATACATGGAATGTTATTGCCAGTCAAAAGATATTTACTTTTTCACTGACTGGCAAAGACAGTCTATCTGAATATGTTTTAAACATGTTTTCCTTAATAAGAAAAATATATTTATTTCTTTTAGATTTTAATATCACATACATATTGGTGTAACAGTATTATCAACAAATGAAGAAGGATATTCATCCATGATATCATTGTTTAAGAATTAATATAGCTATGTTGGTTAAGAATTATTAATAGCTGCTGTTTTATTGCTTTGTGCTATCTACAAAGCTGTGTTGAAAAACTGACTAAAATTTTGGAGCTGACCAGTGCACCCTGGTTACCTATTTGCCAGAAGTATGTTTCTTTCCTGATATACCTGTGTGCTCTGTGGAACTCAGAGGGCTAATGACAGCCAGGCATTAACGTGCAATTATGTGTATCTATGCAACTGATCCATACAATTATTTTTGACTACATGGTTTTCCTTGCAGCAATCAGGGATACTTACTACTAGACCCAGTAGAAGAAAAACTGGAACAAAATCAGCTTTGTGCCCTTGCTAGTAATAATCAGTGATGGATAGGAAGTTTGAACAGACTTCTATCTAGTCTAGATGAAACTGCCTATGCTATTCTTAAAATAGAGCATTTTACGCTGGAGAAAGAACATCTGCTTTTTAAAAATATTTTCTTTTTAAAACAATCTATTTGCTTTATTTAATATACTAGCATTATTCAGGTAGTATTATAAGGTGCAACTTCTGTTTAACTAACAAAAATGAAACTGCCAACATGGGATACATTTTCTGCTAATTAGGCATTACCTCATTTGGATTAACTTCAGAGGAAATAACTAAAGGGTACTTCTGCTGTTCTTCACATTATTTGACTGGAAAGTGAAACATTTTGGGAATTCTATAAATAGCAAAATAGAAGAGTTGGAAACTCATTCTTTAAGGGTTGGGAAATGCAGTTTTCAACAAATGGGAAAAAAAATGAAAAATATATCTGGGGAGCTGAAAAAAAATATTCTCAGTTAAATGGATATTCTGTAAAAAGCAGTGCAACACAAGAGGAAAACGAGGATGAAATTTTACTTACAGTTGATTTTCCTGTGTTTGACTCTTGTACTTTGGTAAAGCAGCAAATGGGGAGGTAGGATGGAACTCACCTTAATTTTGGAATTTGAGGCATTTGGTTCGTGAGGGCAAAATTAGCACTGCTTAATAAGAGAAGAAGAGAGAGAGATTCTTCTAAGAGAAGAATCCTCTGTGATACCAGTGGCAAGTGTCGACCAAGAGCCGATCAGTGTGATTACTACAATCGATGCCATTCTCTCCATAACTTTTATGTTAGAAAGATGAAATTTATGATTATGATTTAATGAGAAAGGACAAAGTGATAGCTAAGGACACGGACAAGTGACAATTAAAGAGTAATGGAGAAGAAACGTATTTTAGAGGCTGCTATGACCATTCAGAAAAAAAGGACTGATGACAGAGGGAAAGTGTTGCAGTCAGCCTGGGGCCCGTGCTGGGCAGTGTCTCCTCGGCAGGTGGGAGCTGAGCAGAAGAGACGGGAGCTGCAGCCACGTGGCCAGCACGTGACCAGACAGCTCACTGGGCGGCCTCGTGCGTGGTTGGCACATGATCATCTCGCTGATTGGCTGGTTGGGTTGCTGGGCTCCACGTGCTGCCCAGGCAGGGTGGACGCTGCTCCAGGATCAGAAACTGTGTAAGTTGTGTTTAACCCTGAATAAAGGTTTTTGGCTCACCGTCACAGAGACCCTGCTCTTCAATGCGCCCGCAAATGGTGCCCAACGTGGGGCTTGAAGACTAGCTGTCTCTCCGGTTGCACCACCCAGCTGAACTCTGGGATTCACGCTGAAAGGAAGTGTAAGGATCACGCTGAAAGGAAGCGTCCTTTGTGCATGCACCAAAAGCCTCTTGAAAGGAAAGAGGTAAGCGGCTGGGAACTACGGGTTCATACCTAACGAAGGAACAGAAGGACTGAGTCCGCTCCTTCATAAGGTGCAGCAAATGGCGCCTAAACAGGGAGAGAGACAGATGTGCTTGTTCCACCGCGGTGTAGCTCGACTGAACGAAGGCTGAACGGAAGCCGCGTGCACGGCAGGCGACCTGCGTGGATGAGCCGGGAGCTTGTGTCAATGCTCAAGCAGAAGGCAGCGGTATACAAAATGTGGAAAAAAGGACAGGTCCCCTGGGAGAAATACAGGAACGTAGTCAGGGAATGCAGAGATGCGACAAGGAAAGCTAAGGCACGTCTGGAAGGCAAGCTGGCAAGGGAGGTTAAAAATAACAAAAAAAAAATTCTTCAAAAACATTAACAGCAAAAGGAAGATCAGGGAAAACGTGGGTCCGCTGGCGGACGGGATGGGC
>NW_010579867.1:64825-114544 GCF_000705375.1 Tinamus guttatus | reverse complement strand
CTATGAGGAGAGGCTGAGGGAGCTGGGCCTGTTCAGCCTGGAGAAGAGAAGGCTGAGAGGAGAGCTGATCCGTGTCTATAAGTACCTCAAGGGAGGCAGTGAGGAGGATGGTGCTGGCTGCTTTTCACTGGTGGCCTCTGATAGAACTAGAGGAAACAGCCGGAAACTGAAGCACCAGAAGTGCCACATGAACTTAAGGAAAAATTTCTTGACAGTGAGGGTGACAGAGCACTGGAACAGGCTGCCCAGAGAGGTTGTGGAGTCTCCTTCTCTGGAGATCTTCAAAACCCGCTTGGATGCAGTCCTGTGCCACGTGCTCTAGGTGTCCCTGCGTGTGCAGGGGGGTTGGACTAGATGATCTCTAGAGGTCCCTTCCAACCCTAAGCATTCTATGATTCTATGATTCTATGAAAGCCCGCAGTGGATTCCTGCGCGATGGGTCCAACTGGCACTAGAGGTGGCCTCCTTCCTTTCTTCATTATCCTCACTGGAATCATAATGGCAAAAAACACAAAAAGGGGATATGTTGCAGTCAACCTGGAGCCAGTGACTGGGCAGTGTCTCCTTGGCAGAGGGGGGAGCTGAGCAGGAGAGGCAGGAGCTGCAGCCACGTGGCCAGCACGTGACCAGGGAGCTCACTGGATGGCCTTGAGCGTGGTCAATGCGTGATCCCCTGCCTGAGTGGCTGGGGGGGCGTTGGGTTGCTGGGCTCTGCATGCTGCCTGGGCAGGGCAGGGGCTGCTCCAGGATTGGAAACCCCTTGTGTTTAACCCTAAATTAAGGTCTTTGGCTCACCATCACAGAGATCCTGTTCTTCAATACGCCTGCAGAAAAGAGAGAAAACCCTATGTCTGAGCAGCAGCCTTGCTGAAAAAGAGATGGAGGGTTATGGTAGATAGCAGGGTGAGTGCACCAAAGTTTTGCAATTCTTTGTTCTTATTCTGTTACTAATAAGACTTTTCTCATATGCTCAGAAGCAGATTGATCTTTGTGATTTGAAGGGAAAAAAAAGTTGCACAAGAGCAGTTAGTAATAGGTAATCAGCATTTTACATCAGCCCAGCGAACTGAAGGTGCTGAGCCAGCAAGCCTCGTATGCTTTGACACCAAAGGAAAAAGAAATATTTTAGCCAGCAATATTGTGAAAAGGTGTTTGGATCCCAGTCAAATGAGTCATAAATGCTCTACCAGTAACTTCCCAGGGTCTGAATCTTGACATGGCCTTAGCAAGATGTTATGATGAGTCTGTGACTTTAGAGTCTTCAAATCATCTCACCAAACTATAGCTGCTGAGCCAGTAATCACGCACAAGACTTGCCATCCACAACAGAGCCCAGAGCTGAGTGTCTAATCATGGTTCTTCTCACTTCTTTTCCTCATTTTCCTTATTGCTTCTGCGGAGTATTTCCTATAATTTACAAGTGAGCCCAGTTTGTTTGTTCCCTTTAAAAAAGAAAAAAAAAACATGTAAAACATAAGCACATTATGACAAATTGGGGAGCATAAAAAAGGGAGGTAGTCTAAAAAAGAATAAGAGATGGAGTCAGTTAAGACTATGTTATAGACAGTGGAAAAACATAGTCTGTTGTGAAGCACAGCTAACTCCCCTCTCCTCCAATGTATACATTAAAATACATTAGACAATTTGTGCTCCAATACCTGTTTCTTTGGAATCATATAAAAGGATGATTACTTCAGCTACAGATCCCTATGCTGCAGATGTCTAAAGGTAGCTTAGATAAACATGTATATTAGACATTTAGATACTGTTTAATATCCACTTGCTTGATTGCTCTTGTGCAGATTTGAAGAATGGTGAAACAAATATTGTGTAGTTTGGAAGGCTGCCCATTGCATAAGCCAGTCACTGAGGCCATGTTAGGATTGAAAGAGGAATTTTTGAAACTGGACATACAGATCTCTACATATTCTGCAATATCTGAGGGCTCCCTTGGGAAAGCTCGTGACATTGCCCCTGGTTTCTTACAGCAAGTATTTCACTCTGTAGGCAGAACTACAGCAGGTTGTGGGGCCAGGAAGAAAATAGATTAAATGCTATTTCCTAATTTTCACAGTAATAACATATTCTTGAAAACTCTACTTTCGCTGTTAAATGAAGGATGAAAATGTGCAGAAAAGGTATCAGTAAGAAGATCTTAGCAGCTTCCTAAATAAGGCTACTTAAACAAATACTGTGAAAAAAAAGGGGGAGCATTAAGAAGTTGTTTTGTAATTATTTGAAGTGCAAAATGAATTTAGTCCAACTAAGTGAAGCAGAACTAAATCAGCTGAGGTGAAGCAGTCTGTCGCTTGTGTAAACACTAGACTAGCAATTTTGTATCCATGAAACTCTGAGGTCTCGAAGACCTTTATCTCTTGGGAAAAATTTGGTAGGTCTCTACCATTTATTGAAAATGCTGAGAGAAGAAAATATGAATACAGAAGTGGTCACTGGTAGATCAGAGGCTACCATGGAAATAAGTCAACATGAATTTATTATAGAGAGAAATGACTTGCAAACTAGAAATGACAACCATCCAAAGTTTTGGGGGATTAAAAAGGAACTTTTTTATGTTTTAGACTAGGTTGTCCTTTTAGTTATATTAATGTAAATTCAAATAAGTGCCATTAAATCAGAATAATATTACTAAATCTGTAAGCAGTACATTATACTTTGCCTTTCTTTGGATATAATCATAAAGGATTAAAATGAGACTTATAGAAAATACACCACTTCTATAAAAATGTCCTGTCCAGATTTAAAAAAAAAGAAAAAAAATAACAATAGCAGGACTTTCTAGGAAAAAAAATATATATGTATGAGTGAAATTTAAAGCTGACTACTTCAAATCTTCTAGTTTGCAGGTGCTTAGGTTCCAACAGCTCAAGATTCTATCATTCATTTCCTAGTCCATACTGCACAGCTCGGTTTCTGTTATACATGTTTACACTTTTCTCAATCCTTATTCTTCTTTGTCTTTCTTTTCCAGAGAAGAATCTTACAACTTTGACAACTTGAGACCTACATCTCTACAATAGGTTCTTATGTCTGAACTAAAATCTCAGCCTCTCTGCTGACATTTTATTCAAAAAGAACTTGAACAAAGAAACAGACGTATATGAAGTTTCCATCTTTGCCCCCAAAGACTTTTCCCCTTACTGCATTTCATTTTGCAAGTGGTACATATTCTTTCTTCACTTGATTCCTGTATTTGAATATTCTATGTTCTTTTTTTAAAAGATCTCTAAGATACAAATAACATTTACTAAGACAATACACCCATTTAGGCTCCCAGCATCTTGACTTCTACAGTATCTTTTGCGCTTCTACTGAAAATGTAATCTTAAGCTGTTTATATACATTTAAAATATTGCCAGCAAGTTCTAGTTTGCCACCTTATCTGTATCACCCACTTCTTGCATTGTGCTAGTTCTTAATTATTTAAATACAGCATTTTGGTAAGTGTAGGCATCTTCTATAGAAATATTTAGCCTAGAGAAGAGAAATTGCAATAACTCATGTAGCACTGTGTAAAATCTAATCTATGGGTGGAAACTAAACAATTTCTGCTCTTCTGGCTGATGATTTTTATATAACTTCAGTTAAAACACGTAGAAATAATCACATTCTATAATCTGCTCTTTTGAGGGTTTATTTGTGTTTCAATAACTCATAAGGACAAATGTTTCTCATTTATCATCTGTCATACCCACCAGAAGTCTCACATATTTTCTTACTCTACTTTTTTGTTGCAAGGGCTAAAACACCACCAACAAAAAAGTCATAACAGCATCTTGAAATATTGTAGTAACAGGGTACCACTGAGTTTGATCCAACCATCTTGGATCCCATCAAGATCATTATTAAGTATCCTAAAATATCATCTTGTCTTAAGGTCTTTATGTAGATCTAATACAGCAGTAGCGACCTTGAGTCTTACCACCATTCTAAGGTTTCATGAAAGTAATAATACTTCTATTAAAAAAACTTTTATTTTTGGCATAGAAGGAAATGAATGTATGAAAAAACACATTTTCTTTTTGCACAACTGTTACTGAAATGCCTTTCTTATCCATTATATCTCACCTGAGGGCTCATTCTTTAGCTCCTCCTTTTTTTGCCTTTCCAAGAGGAACAACAGGAATAATGCTGGTGGTTGTAGCCTGTTGTAAAAGTATCGTCTGCACTCTTCTATAGGGGATCTGAGCTTCATCTCTCTTTCTGGAAGAAATTTATTTATCTCAGCATAAGAAAATCTCTTCCTGAGTCCTCATACCTCATGCAAAACAGAGGTTCCTGAAGGGCATAAAGGCTCAAGAATTACAACAAACATAGTCCTGTAGAAATAACTGAATAATAGTTGCCAAAATGAGAAACTCAGAAGGAAAATACATTTTCTAAATGACTATTTTATTTTGATGTAATAAAAGGAAATTAGAAAAGACTTAGCTGTTCCCCCAAGACAGCCAGGCCAAAATATTAATGTTTTATTAAACATTTGATTTGATCTCAAGGAAAAATATTTTGATTCAGGAAGATAAAACATGAAAAGGCAAAAATAAGAACTGTCTGAGAGAACTGAGTAAGAGTTCCCCTCAGCTTCTCTCGATATGAACACATATTCTCCTCTCCTCACACAGATTTTTAATGACACTTCAAGTGAGTCTAAGGCAAAACCAGATGATTTTCAACTGGCACAGCACACAAAGTGGAAGAACTCAAGAAAAGACCTCAGTATTTACCTCAGTATAATTTCATATATATTTTTATGTATGAGACTCATGGCTCATGAGTCTGTTCGGTGACTGTATACTTGTGAGTCCCATCTCTGCTGGTGACCTGTCTGCCTCACAGATAGACAACTGTGATGGGAGGAACCAGGAGCAGGTCAACCTAGGAACATCGCAACCTGCAGAGCGTTTCAGATGTTGGGTCGACACAGGTACTCTTTTTATTATTATTAACAAATAAGATTTTGTTTGTTTGTTTTAACCATTTTAACTAGTATGAATGAGGCTTTTTTATTTAATTACATAATCTGGACTATTTGACTGTTTAAAAATTAACTGACAAGCTGTAATTCTTGGCTCCATGTATATGATGAGGATGATTGCCTTCACCTATAACAAGACTTTTCATGTAACATCATTTAGTAAGTACATAAATAGTTTCCAAGCAAGCAACACTGTAACTAATGTATTGACAGCAATAAAAATAAAATCACTCTATGTAAATACAGAGTTTAGGACAAAATAACTATCAAATAAAGATTCATTCAGATGTCTACAGCCTGAATCGCTTAAAAATTATGCCCATCTGGCTAATGATTATAGCTCTCACTTGCTATTAAATGACTGTTGAACAGAGATATGCTCACTGACCAGATCACATTTCCTCATCTGTTTCACTGTCAATCTAGAGAAATTAAATTAACTTCAATCAAATAAGCAGCAACTACTGGGGAAGGGAAAATAATCTAAAGAAGGGTGGTTTTCTTAAGGAGATGGCTATAAACTCAAAGGCACATATGACTGAACCCTTTTTCACTCCTAACATTATGGATTAATGAAAGTCATTAGGGGATGACAGACAACAGCTTGGAGAGATTTACAGTTGTATAGGGGCATTTTGTTATTACTGTTATCACTCTTGTTTTCAGCTTGCTCCTTCTTTCAGGATCTGCCTCTCTCAATGGTCAGTCTGTGCCATTCTGTGGTTATTGGTGATCCTTGTTTTTAGGGATCCCAACCATCTATTACTGAACCCTGACACAGCTGTCTGTGCTTATTGCAATGAATCTGCACAGTTTTCTGGTATCTTTAACCCTCTCAGAAGTAATCTGTGATTAGGTGCCTACTTTGGCCTTCCCTTCCAGGGCCACATCACTCCCATGAAATAACCATGAAGGCCATTTTGATCATTTTCAAATAATGTGTGCACCTCCTCATAAAGTTCATAAAGAAATCATGTCTGAGATATGTAGATATGTTTTCCAAGCCAACAGAAGAGATATTTCCATTGAAACTGCTGTTCTGAGTTATATTGCTTCTTAGTTTCTGCTGTCTGGTCTGTAATGCTTATTTGCTTTTCATAAATAATCAAGTTACAACTCTACTTTTAATGAAATATTTTGCTACTCCTATTATAAAAAATATATCAAAGAAAATTAGAAAGCAATGAATTATCACATGTTCTCAGCTATTGTAAATTACTACAGATTGATTCCAAATTACAGACCATGTTTCCTTTATAGGATCTTGCTGGATGCTTGAATTTTCTATGACCAATTACCTTACAGTTAATGCCATAAATCTCTCTTTTTATTTCAAAAGAGATAGGTGATTAATTTAGTTGTTGCTTATGGATAGAAAATTAATTTCATTATAAAACAGTACATAAGAAGGCTTCCTACTCAGCATAAATCTTGTAGGTATAATAAAGTATGATTTATGGAACTATGAAGACAAAATAAATGGCAGTTTTGAACAAACTATAACATTATTATTTGAACAGGTTTGTGATTCTTCCGTAAATTTTATTACTTTGTAATGTTACAATAATTGGTGCTTTCACTTTTTAATCTAACTTACAAAATACTAAGGGGTCTTTAATGCTTTTCCCAAGGACATTAATATATTTGATAAAATCGTCACATCATTAACTTTAAAAAAGTAACACTTCACAATGAACTTTAAAATATATGTACAATGATTCCCAAATGTCAAATATGCCTCATAGGAAACTCAGTGACTCACAGAACCAAAGAGCCCCAAATGTCCACATTACAGTCTAGATTTATTTTTTGATACGGCACTTGTGCTTTTTATTATTTTTAATTATTTTATTTCTTTTTTAAAAAATAAATTGATTTAAAAACAATCAGATCCATTTATTGCTCTTTACAAGACGTTGCTTACATTTTATTGTTGCTGGGCAGCCTTAGATAACAAAGACTGAAAATCTACAGAATATACAAGGGATGCTCAACATGGTTTGAATCAGAGGTAGAGCTACATTGTCATTATGGCTTGTGGGTTTTTGTCTTTTTTTTTTTTTTTGATCTACCAATTTAATGAAAACCGGAATAATTGAGTATCGGATTTTCTTTGTTGTTCAAGTGTTTTGGAGTTTTTAAATCAGATTTTCTTTATGCCTATCGTAATAATAGAATAATAGTTCTACATTGAAAAAAAATATATGAATAAGATGATATGACTCCTGATTCATAAAATAACTTTTGGGATGTATTTTGTAAAGTCTCAATTCATGTTGCTCTGTTTATTTGAAATTAGAACTTACTGCATAAACCAAGTTTCAGGAGAAACCACCAGTAGAGTACTGCACCAGTATAGCACTGAAAATCAATTTCCACTCTCATCTGAAATATGTTCTATTGTTTCAGAAAACCCTAATAATTAAAAAAAAATCATTGTGATCAACTACAATGTAATGGAAAATTACTCTCATTGCCTAATCTCTTTAGTACATATATGGAGAGAGATAAGAGCAGGATTTAACTGGCCAGATTTTAGAGACTTAGAATCATAGAATCATTATGGTTGGAAAAGACTTTCAAGTCCAGCCATAAACCCTTGGATACCATGCCTGCTAAAACATGTCCCTAAGTGCCTCATCTACAAGTTTTTTGAACACTGCAATTGATGGCTACTCCACCACTTCCCTGGGCAGCCTATTCCAATGCTTTGCCCCTCTTCCTGTGTAGAAATTCTTCCTAATATCTAACCTGAACCTCCCTTGGCGCAACTTGTGGCCATTTCCTCATGTCCTATAGGTAGTTTTTTTGGAGAAGAGATCAACCTCCATCTCACTACAATCTCCTTTCAGGTAGTTGTAGAGAGCTTTCAGCAGATGATTTAAACACTCGTATTTTATACTTACCTAATTTACAGAATAGAAAACATAATAATTTGCTAGAAATTATACAAAGTGTAATGACAGAACTGCCAGCATTGACTCTGTCATTCTTTTTTAATTGTAGAAACAGTGGTCAAGCATTGGAACAGGCTGCCCCGGAAGGTGGCGGAGTCACCATCCCTGGCAGTGTTAAGTCTTTTCCAACCATAATAATTCTATGATTCTATGAAAGCTTTATGTAGCTGATGGGAATGTTGGGGAATTCTGTTTGCTGAACTGATGGATTCTTTTTGTGCTTGTACTAGCAGTGTACCTCGTCCATTTATGTCTGTGGCCAAAAACCCCTAGCCAAACTCAAAGCTGCCTGCACCCTATTCTCACAGTTCGGATCGGCTTGGCCTTTATGTTCAGAACATATGTTTTACTCATTACTTTGTACATCTATAGGTTCTCTTTGAGTAAGATATTGAGCTTACCCTGGGACAATCTACTAGCTTTGGAAACAGCAATATTTTTTCATCTGGTGTAAATGGCAAGAAGTGGGTGGGGAATCTATAAGGAATTTTAAGTAGAGCTACACTTCAAAAAGTGTCTTATATTTTCAGTGGAAGCAAAAATAATCCCAACAAGCACCAGGATTTCCAATCGCCAACTTAAGTGGTCACTGTCTTGAAATACTGAATCATCAATACTAAATGCTTAAAGTCCTGTTCTCAATGAATGTTCAATAATTGTCCCCTTAGTCAATATTATACACTAAAAATATAACAGGCATAGGAATTTAGAACCATTTTTAAGAGTTAAGAAATTAGGAATACAACTGAAACAAATTATTTTCAACTAATGGATTATTTTTGTACATTTTCCAATAAACTTTGGCGTAGCTCTCCTTAGTGTTTTAAATGTATAAAATAAAGGACCAGAATAAAATAATATGAAGAATAATGGTCTCTTTAACTAATTTGATTAGAGAAGATAAATATATGAGTCTTGGCTACCTGCCATGTTTACCTGCAAAGCAGGTAAAACATGTAATTGTGGAGACTGTTCTTTCAACTGATGAAAACCCCTTACCATTAAATACTTTAATGAAACACATTCCCTCTTAGGATATGGGATGAAGGGTGTTTTTTTTTTTTTTTTTTAAAAAAAAAACCTGTCTGCAGTATCTCTGAAATATTTTCTTCAATATGGAACTTCATTTTGTAACACAGATCAGGAACCCTTATTCAGACCACCTGCATTTCCTTTGTATCTATATTATCAACATCTGAGCAGCTCAGTTAGTTACGCAGCATTACTCTGGCCCTTCCCAATTGCATATTGCTCATTCAGACTTTTACCATCTTCTCTATTACATTTTCATCTTTTGTTTGTGATTTTTTTATCTAAAAATTAAAATCAACCTCCTCTTTTACTGAAAAGAATGTATCCGTTCTGTCTTTAGCGTCTTTTGAAGCATATAAGAAAAGACGTGTCTAAATCAGTCTTCTTAGGCTCCTTGTAACATTGAGAGAAAAGGGCTTTCCAAGAGAATGTTGATCTGAACATACACCTCCTTTTTAGAGTGATATTAGTTATGCTCTAGAAGTGCTTATTTGCACTTTATGCTTCTTTGACTAATCTTCTCTTTCTGCCTTTTTTAACTGTTTTAATCTCTTGCAGTGAGCAATTTTCTTTTCCTCACTGAGGTTTCCTTCCCTCTTGCAATATCCATTCATCTAGAACATGTTTGAGCTACTAAGCTGATTCATTTCTGTATTCTCACTGTAAAATGTTTGTGCTTGGCTTAGTCTATTTTCCCTTCCTTTATGCAGGGTTCAAGAATACTTAGGTTTTTGCCGATTTAAAAAGCGAGCTTATCATTTACTTCATTTTTATGTGTAGTTTGTATCTTTTCCTTGTATGAGTCTCTTTGAAGCTGAATCCATTAACTGGCTATTCTGTCTTCCTTGAAAGTAAAGATCTTGGTGAAGGATAAATTATTAAAAATAAATTGTTTTTATTGGTATGATTTCAATTCTTAATTTTGATTGTTTTTTTTGTACAAAAAAAGTCAAGGTCAAATATTCTTTTTTTGTTCTTTTGAACAAAAGATACTTTGTTTAATACATTTATTTTTAATTTATTAAAACTAGAATAAACTTACAATTTACATTCTATTGAGTTCTTAAACAGAAATATTAACACACGGTTTGAGGCAAAAGGACACGTAGAAATTCAAAAATTCTACTGAAAGGAGATACCGGTATCTCAATTTATCTTTACATCTAAGGTATTTCAATAACGTGTCTGTCACTGCAGATTTCTTGATGCTAGTAAGATCACAGAATTGCTGACATGGGAAGGGACTGCTGGAAATCTTCTAGTTCACCCTCCCTTGTTCAAGCATGGTCACCTTGTTCAGGCTGACCAGGGCTGTGCCCAGTCCGGTTCTGAATATCTCCAAGAATGGAGACTTCACAGCTTTGTTGGGCAAAATGTTCCCATGTTTAACCACTCTCATAATAAAAACAAAACAAAACAAAAACTTATATTTTTTTATATTTAAATGGAATGTCCTGTATTTCTAAGCTCTGATATTACATGCATGGGAACAAATTTTGTCAAGTCTGACTGAATAGAAGTGACAATAAGGTCCCAGTAAACATGTTTGCCATACTTGATAAAGGGCAGAAAGGCCATTTACCTATATCAGCAAGGAATTCATGGCAACAGAGGTGACATCCATAGGAATACACAAGTAATTGCAAGTAATGTACAAAATGTACAAAATAAATTGATATTCCATGGAAAACATTAAAAACCCCCTCAGCCTTCAGAATAGAGTTCAAAAGGAATGCCAGGAAATGCAATCAGACTATACAAAATACAAAAACCCATACACTGGAAAAATTTTCGTGAGTTTAAAATGTACTTTAATAGACTTTAAAAGAATAAGCAGAACGAATTAGGAAAGAAAGAGTGAGTGATCAAAGCTGTGTCTTGGTATCAGAAACCACTTCTGGGACAAATCACAGGGCTGAAATATTGCTTAAAAGAAATATGAAGCTACTTTAAAGTAACCTCATATTTAAAGTAACTTCAATTTTAAAATCAGGAGGAAGTGAAAGGAGATGTTATAGACTGCTTCAGGGTGAAAAGCATAACAGAAAAGCTGATGTGATATTATTGTAGAGGCCCACTGGAGACTGTTTGATTAGAGTGACAGTGTAGGTGAAACCTTTCCTGAGCCACTGGAGCTAGCTTCCAAAGGATGGGACTTGGTAGTGAGAGATTTTTATTCAAGTATCTGCAAAACAAAACAAAACAAAAAAGAATAAAAGAAAAAAGAAACAAACACGGCAATGCACTGACAGGCCATCAGATTCTGGCATGCAGCGGGGACAATAATGTGTTTTAGAGAGTTGAGGACACTAGGGAAGTAGGTATTTTAGATTAGTTCTAATGAACTAATTACAAGCTGATTAAGAATGCAAAACCAGAAGGCAATTTACCTGAAAGTGGTCAGAATTTGAAGAAGAGCAGAGTAACATAGTGGTAGGATAAGAATAATGGATCTAGCAAAACTGAATAGCAGATTCAGAAGCAGAGGCTACGTTGGGAAGATAAAGAAAGGTAGGAAAGCTGGCAGTTGCTGCAAGAGACTAGATTAAATTTCAGTGGCAGTGACAACATGTGAAAAACAAGTATAAGAACACAGTGGAAGTACAAGGTGCCCCGTTATGACTGTGACTGTAAAAATAAATAAATAAATAAATAAATAAATAGAAAATCATGCAGAAAGTGGAAACAAGGATGCAGAATTAAAGATAAATATAAAAGATAAATGGGAGGCTGTATTCATTCAGAAAGATTACAGGTGGAAGAAACAAGTCTGTATTAGCAAGGGACATAAAATGAAACAAGAAAATTTACTGCTGAATATTGCATTTGCTTTTCATTAGGTAGTCTTTTTATAGCCTATGTTTACTGCACACCTGATGGCTTCCTATGCTTTTATTTTTGATTATGGTTGTTACATTGTTTGATCACTCTTATCCTTTTCAATTGCACATCTGATTGCTTGTTTATTACTATGGCTTATAGGTGTTCTCATCTCTCCATCCTTTTATTTGAATTTTTGAATTTTTGATGGAATTAAAATTGAGCAGATGACCCACATACCAAAGAACACCATAGATATTAGGTAAGATTTTTCCTTTGGAAAGCAACAGGTTTAAAATAGCTCATGCATATGCAATTTCTTGTTTTTTCCTCAATGACCTTGCTAGTTATATACTCCATGGATATCTATGCCTTTTTATCTGCATTCATCTTAAAGATTAGCAATTTTCTGGAAGCATCTGTCTCATAACTTACAAAACAAACTCCATTGAATCTTTCCAGCTGTTCCAGCAGGCAGAAAGATTCCAATCTCAAGGTCCAAAGGTTTTGTCCTTTTGTGTTTACAGATATGTGGAAAACAAAATATGTAAACTGTGAAAAGTGCTGCCTATGCTCAAGTCATTTTGTCTGCAAAAAAAAAAAAACCCATATTTTTCAAACATACTTAAGCTTAGCTGTTTATTGCTAAGAGTAAAGTTCAGAATACTTAAAAAAAATAATTTCACTGCATTATAACAGTATGAATAGTGATTTTCAGGTAACATGCAGTTGACCATGCAGTTTACATGTACTATAAGAGAATTTGATTGTTTATTGAATTCATTGAAAAGTCTTGGAAATAAGAGGTAATTTTTATTATTTCATTGTACAGAAAGTCAACATAAACCTGATAAGCAAAAATGAATTTCTTTGTAGAGCGTTTTTCTAAGTAATTTATTTTAAGAAGATACAGTGTTTTTTGAAATCAATCTCAAAAATATTTCATCAATTTAAGAAATTTAGACACATTAAAAGAACTTTCTAATTGTGAATCATCATACTAACTAGAGACTTTTATTCCATTGCTCATTTAAGGTCTAATCCATTCTAGGTAAATTAAATAAAAACCTTACAGTGTATTTGCCATTGGAAACTATTGAGTCTTTAATGTTTGCTTTTGCAGCACCGGTTGTATTTTTAAATGCATGTCTCAGCCAGATTTCCAGATCAGTGGAAATTTTCTTGTAATTTTGTGTTATGTAATATTCCCAAACATTCTTTCTGACACATCTGAACAGAGCTAGAGGTGAAAGGGACAGAGTAAAATATCCCAAAGACTTGCATTTTTCTTAAAACGTTATACTGTCAAATGTTACAGATTGCCACAGATTTTTTTTCAGTATTTTATCATCTCCTCAAATTAAGAGGGAAATAAAAAATCTGAAATATTGAAGAAAAAATAATATATTTTGAATAACAAAATAATATTATTGCAACTTAACAAACACCTTCTGACACTACTATCCCCCCAAAAATGGAAAGTAAAACCTAATTTGGCACTATGTTATATTCAGTTTAAGACTCAGCAAAGAGAACATTTTACTCTTTCTCTCTCTTGAATATTTCAAAATTATGTTTTTATTTTTTTTTAAAGGACAAATGAAATTCTCTTTCAATCATTTGCTGTCCCTGACTTTTATTTCCCCTTTCCTTTCCTTTCCTCTCCATATTCTGGTTATTTTTCATCTCTCCTTCATCTTCTAGTAGAAAAATTAAGTTCATGAAAATTCACTGTTTTTTCCCTTGGTTAATCTGTCTTGTATAAAAGTTACCCTCTGTCCCATCTTCCCATAAAATTTCTGTCATCAGAGCACCTGAGTGTAAAGTCTTCACTTCCCTCGCTATGATGTTAATGAAAGCTTGTAGCACCTTTTTCACTCTGTAGATGCATAGACAAAAGTGTCTTTTTTCTCCTAATGGCTGCTTCTATTCATGTTCATGACTATGTTTTAGCTCCTCCATTGGATGCCAGGAGCTGCTTCTGTACCTGGGCATACTCTTACAGTCTATGGGACCAGCCTTGGGTTGCCATGTTTCCTCAACCATGGAAGTTACCAGTGACAGATATCTTAGTTATATTTGCCAGGTTTATTCTTCTGTGTCAAAATAAGAACATAGTCCCCATGGCCGCACAATAATCACTACCAAGGTTAAGGGAGAGGGCTTTCAAGCTCGAGGAGTCTCCTCAGGTGGTGTCCCAACCCTAGGAGAGGAAAGGGGTTCAGCCCATCGACTGATATAGAAGTTATGACGGAGTCTTCCCTCTCCCCCTTTCCCTCTTTAGTTCACTTTTATGTATTTTCTTTTACATATAGGTGGAGCTTGTGTGACTGTAGTCATACTTTCTTTCAATATAATAAAAATTCTTCACTAATAAGAACATTGAAACGAACATTGAAATGAACATTGAAATGTAAAGCTAATGAAACAAATTTAAGAAAGAAAACAGGTCACTTCAGCTGATACATTAAAAGACTCCTCTGTCTTTTGTAAAAGACACACAAAAATAGTAATAATAAACTCAATGTTATTTCAGTTTCTATTTGTTGGCATTGAAAAGTTAATTAATACAGCATCCTTTTACTTAGCTATTTCATAACTATTTTTATGCCATACTGTGAATGTGCTATCAAAAAAAAAGCAAGAAGAAAAAAAGATGAAAAGATCCCTTGCAGTAAGGTGTTCATTTTTCTGCAGTATAATAGATTCATTTGCATCCATCTGCCTTGAAGGTAGTGATAAATTCCCTAGTGATGGAGCAAATTGGAGGCCTAGGATCTGGATAAGGATGATGTGACAAGCAGAGGCACAACCAGGGCATAGATCAGGTCTGGGCCAAGGGGCAACATTTTTTTTTTTTTTTTTTTAATGGGAGAACAAACACTGTTCAGTTTTCTACTGAAAAGTTTCTACAAATCAAAGAAGATACTGCCTAAACTAGACTGAAGTAAGAAAGTTCAGCTCAGAAGTTTTACTAACAACTCAAGGGATGGAAAAACAGATAGACACCTGAGCACCACATTAATCTACCTTTCAGGTCCAGTGTGGGATGAAATGCTCAGTTAAGGTGTCTGGAATCTGACTTGCTATATTTTCATGTACAAGCAGCACAATATGCATTTTATTCAAGGGTCTGTCAGAGATATATCTTATTCAAATATACCTTAGTCAAATATCAAGCCATTTTTCATCTATTAATCCAAAATTAATGTAATTTTCATCTATAATGTAAAACTAAAAAACAAAACAATAACAACAACAAAAACTTTATATTAAACTTTATATTAACTTTTTGAACTTTTTGAACTAGAATATAAAAAACATGTTTTGTAATATAATAATACTTCGTAACATAATAATCTCTTTTTCTGTGGTCCATAAGGGAAGAAAACAGACTGATTATTATAACAGAATCACAAATCTGTTGAGATGGAAAGGGACCTCTGGAGAATATCTGGTTCAACCAATCCTAATCAAGCAGAGTCACCTAGAGCAGGTTGCCCAAGTCTGTTTCCAGGTGGAAAGGACTGAGAGCCTGTGGAGTCTCTGGAATTAAATGGGGATACAGAGGAAGTGGCTGTTCAACCGACATCAATTATATTTTCTTTTTGTCTTATTTAAATAAAGAGCTATCCAAAATTATAATAAAAAAAAGTTTTATGAGCAGAAGGAAATCAAAATGAAAAAATAAAAAAGGAAAATTGGAAAAGGAAAATAAAATGAAATTATATCTGGAAATGACAAAAAGGAGAAGTAGTATTTGTCTTACTGTAGTAAGAGTGCATTATTCATTCAATCAAAGGAGAATTATATGGAAGTTGTATTTTTCCTACTATGGGAACTCTCAGCTGGAATAGACAGTCTCTTAGGGGAAACAAGAATCCCCTTAAAGTTTCTATGAAAAGTAGTATCAAACAATTATGGAAAATGTATCTGTTCCTTAAAAAACAATTGTGCCAAACACAGAGACTAAATTCCATCAATAAAGAAAATCAAGTGTTGTTAAAGGTACTTGATTGCAAGTACCTTTGGAATTGTTATTGCCACTTTCATTAACCCTGAGCACACTAATTTTTCATAAATGCTTACTCATGAAAAATATTAAAGGATACACTTTCAATCACTCTTCATTGATGCAAATGGCAAAAGTTATTGTACATTATGCAAATGCATGGATCTGGGTGAGTATACAGTGCTTCTTGGAGAGAGCTTAATTCTTACTGGTTTCTTGAAGTGATTGGCAATATAATGAATTTTCTACTCATTTGCCATCCAAAGAACAACATTCACCACATAGATGGTCAAACCTGTTTCCTCTGGAGTTTTCTTACTCATTACATTTAGTGGTTATTTTTGTTGGTTTCACAATATCATTATCCTTCCAGCTATAGCCGTTCAGATGCTTCTCTGACCGAAGAGGTTCCACATTGTAGCAGAAACATTTCTGATGACCCCAAGGTGTATTATATATATCTTTTGATGAGAAATACAATCCTCCTTTACAAATTAGATTCTTAAAACTACTTAATCTGTCATATATACTATTTTGATCATCCAAGTTTTGTTGTTACTTCCTTGTAGTAACAGTAAATTATATTAATTTTCCCACTCTTTGGTAGAAGTCATTAATGAAAATCATTAAACATTATATAAAATTGTTGAGAAATTTCTTCCTGCACAAATAATCTTTCATCATTATCAACTATATCTTTTTTTTTGAACAATTTATTTTCCGCTTGCTAATTGTTCTATGCTCTCTAGCCTTGCTAGTAATGTCACACTGCACCAAAGTCTTTATTGATGCCGAGAAAAATTAGATCAAGAGTATTTTCCTAAGGTGGAAAATCAATTAGCTTGTCTAGGGATTCATCAGGTAAATAGAGCATGATCTCTCTTTGATAAATGCATGTTACATTTCATTCAGTCTCATCTAACTCACTCAACTTTTGATTTTAATTTAGCTACACTGAAAACAATCTTTGATGCTTTGATTGCTTTCTTCACTTGAGTAAAAGTAAATCTTATATGAAATAATGCATTTTTTTTAAAAAAAAGAAAAATATACAATAAACCTATACTGGTAATTATATAGCAAAGAAGTATTTCAATGCACAGAAGAAATGTTTTTAATTTGAAGGAAAAAAAGAAAAGATGCCAGATGATGATAACTTATGAAACTTGTCTACTATTTAATTTTATCATCAGCAGCTTTTCATTCCTGTAGAGACAAAGATTTCACATAAATCATTAGATTAGTCTGTTTTCCAGATACCAGAATTATATTTTGAAATGAAGGAACCAGGAAAAGATTATATTAAGGGCCAGATATAAAAGTCAAAGCTGCAATACATCACTGCATGTTTTCCTTTTATTTATATGTCTAAAAGGCAGACAATAGCCTGAATTTAAGAAAAATCACCTGGCTTTGTCCTATACTTCAATAACAGTATTCACTACAAATCAGCTAAATTGTCCTGTAATCCTTAGCAAAAGCTGTGTTTTTTTTTCAGAATGCAAAGAGCTCCCAAAGTTGTTTTCTTTAGTGGAAAACTTTTAGACTTTAAATTGGAAATCTACTTTTTAAATCATATCCAGTCTTATTTTTAATTTATATCCTGTTTGTTTTGTAAAAATTGTTAGAATAAAAATGTGGGTTTCAGAATTTCATGTCTGCAATTCTGGAAATCCATTTTCAGGAAAACAGATAATGCAGCTCAGAAGAGTTCATTATCTCCTTAAAGCTCCATTACATATGCATATGTATACATATCTTCAAGAAAAAACGACAGTTACTATGTGGCTGTAGTAATAATTTTTTTAGTAATAATTTTTTAGTAATTTTTTTTTAGTAATAATTTTTAGTATAATGGTAGAGATTTCAAAGGAAACTAATTTGCTTTAAAATATATGTCCTTAATTCTAATTTATCTGTCCCTGGAATGTATTATGGCATCTCATGCAATGTAATATGTACTTAAGGAAAAACTGTGGTTTTTATTAGTTTTAATATATAGTAATTTTTGAAAGCTCTACTTATCCGAAGACGTCATGCTTTCAATTCACATTGGAGAAAGTATATTCTGAGTACTGTATTCTTCCCTTTTTTTTTTTTTCTGTATGTGATACACAAGCTGTATTCAAACCTGCATTACTCTTAATTAACTCCTGTTTTTGAGTCAAGAAAGTTTATTTGGGGACTTATATGTAAATTTTGTTTCATCTAACCATTAGCATCCTAGATTGAGTCTCAGCTGTGAAAGAGACAGAGAAATTCTATTAACCAGATGGGGCATCTCTCTAATTGGCGAAAAGTGCTGTAGGCACTTTTCACAGGTTTAAAAACAACAGCCGGAATAAAACAACATCCAAACTAAGAATAAAATAGATATTAATCATATACAGAAAAAATATATGTTGGCTATACCAAACTATTATATGTACTATACTATGTTAATGTATTCCTGGAAATAAGTCTGTTTCTTTTGAAAGCATTTTTCTTTTAAGTTTCAGCTTAATTAGTCCAGCAATCCTTCTTTATTTTTCTTTTAAATTTGATTTAGCCATGCAGTCACTGAATTGCAAATTTCTAGTTCATGCTAGATGACCTGCTGTCACCCAAAATTTTACCAGCAGCTGAATAATGATAATTAAATTTCAGAATGCTTGTATGAATGAAAGAGAATCAAAGAATGTGGAATACTTGACAGCACATACAATTTGCTAATACATAAGACAACATTTTTCACCAGCTAAACAATTAGCCTGGTTTCTGAATAAGGAAAGAAGTTGTTTGATTTGTTACTGTTACTCTGGATGATGATAGTGTCTCAATCTTGTATATACTGTTACGTATAATTTTATTGATAATGTTTAATTTGGTTTTCAAATATGACTAAAATAATTATTCTAATCTTTGAAATGAGGAAACCAAGGCTTAAAAAAAAGGGATTCTTCTAAGCCTTCAGGTGTAAAGCATCTATTTCAGGTTTATTGTTCTTAACCAATATAATTAGATTGAAATATGTTGTCTTGAAGTAATGTGCTAACCATGACACTTTTAGGATTTAATTAGGTAGGTTGACCATTGTTCCAAAAATATTGAAAAGAAAGGACAAGAAGTGAAAAATTATTTGGAGGGCTGTCACAGATAAAGGATTTTTAAATCTTTATGTTGCCAGCCTATATATTTATAATAACAATATAAGGGGTCATTAAATCCAGTTATATTGTGAAGGTTCTTCCTATTATACATTTATCATTTTGTTTTTCTTTTTGTTTAATGTTCATTTAATTCTGATATTGATTTTCTTTGTTTATTTACCATGTCTGGCTCTATCTTTAAACATTTGGTTTCTTACTAAAAGTTTTCAGTTCTCTGAGAGAGAAGGGGAATTGGAACTAAAATTACCACTTTCCTAACTGATAAATATTGTAAGACATTGCATCTGAGAAGTGGCATAAACTTTCAAGTTTAGGGATGAAAGCACTGGAAGAATTATGTATAGGCTAGAAGATTGCAATTTACACCACTGTTTTTTAAAGTATTGCAGGTCAGTTAAGCAGAAGACAGTTCTCTTTCCTTGATAGGTTGACAGTTCTCAAAGTTTATCATACTGAACCAGAATATACCTTTTTTAAAGTGTTAAATCTATTCAACTTCTGCCTAATTATAATAATAATCGTGACCCTTTTCACTTCTTTTTTTTTTTTTTTAAAAAAAAGTGTTATTGAATTCCGAGCAGAGGAAGAAATCCTAGACATTGCCCTGAAGAATATACATTGGCAAGTCAGCTTTGAGAAAAAAAAAGGCAGAGTTTCAGGTGCATCCTTGCACTCATTTTTTCCTGCTGTCTCCAATATTGATTGGTTTGATTGTTAAAAAGTTTCACTTACTTATCGTCACTTACTTAAGCATGTTTTCCTAATTTTGGTTGCAGCATTTAATTCTTGAAGTCAAGATTCATTTTCAGAGCATATGCTTATGATTTAGGCATGAGAATAGGTGACAGTTATGCCCCTAGCTATACTTAACCTGAACAGTCACCAGGAGAGCCAGGTGCTTCTGAAGACCTTCAAAAAGCAATTCAGAAAAGTTAGAAACTTTTTTTTTTCAGAATTTTCTATATAACAGAGAGTCTTGAATCACATCTGTAGAGTGATTCAGTGGTTCCCAAATGGAGTAAGGAATATCCAATAGAAAAGCCTAAATGCTGACGTGGATGACTGCCTCAGTAGAAGCCATTACTGCACAGCTTTGTACTTTATCGACATAGATGTTAGACCATTTACATTTCTTCTCACATGAAAGTTAAAGAAACATATTTTGCATAGTAGCCCAGTTTTATAGCATCCATGACAGGCAGTAGTCTCGGACATTTTATGTTTATTATTATACAAGTAACACTTCTGTTACTACTTCATTTTTTCAGTTATCCATTTTAGCAGAAAAAAACAGAACGACTGAAATAATAACTTAGATGTCCTTGACCTTTCTTGAACATGAGTATCTATGTACAGCATTACTGTAATACATGTCACAGTGCTCATAAGTATTTTACTTAGCATACCACATGGCCTTGTGAGAAAGATTTGTGTTAACTTATATTAACTATAGAAATTGAACCTTGACAAGTTCCTGAATGCAGGAGTTGAAAATCTAGAAGTACAATAAAGATAAAGGGAGCCTGATTTTCCTAAGGAGAAAAAAAAATTGTGGTGGTTCCACTTTCTGTATGTGATTGACTAGCCTTTGGTGAAGATACCTAGGAAGCAGAAAACCCCTCATCCTGTATGAGATTTCAGCCACATCTCTAATAATCCATGTAACGCTAGCTAATAGGATATTATGTTAGATAAGCATATGCCAAGGCACACAAGACAGTCAACAGGGAGCCTGACTACGGGCTTATAAGAGGAATTCACATGAAAGGAATCCTAAATCTTAGTTTCTTATTCCACTGTTCTTCATTCATTTTTAGCTGTCAGGCACCCTACAGAAAAAAAGCATATCATCCCCAAAAGCTGGGAAATGAAAGGAATTAAAAATAACAACAAGCTTATTTTCTCTCTATGCTTGTACTTAAAATTCTTTTCTAAGATGTGAAAGTTGAAGGATCACACCTTTAAGCAGAACCTCAGGGATTATCTCCAAATTCTAGGGTAAAGGATTCAGAAAAGAAGGTGTTTTTTTTTTTATGTAAAAGAAACTACTTCCTCTTTTTCCGTCTTTAAATATGAAAGCTGAATATGAAATATGAAATAATTAAGAATGGAAGGCAGACCCACTGTAAGTCATGTAATTTAAAAGATCTCCCCTTGCTTAATGTTTTTTCTTTTAAATAGTCCCTGATAGAAAGGCACATTGAATTAATAAAGAAGTCTAAGTTCCTGACATAGACTGTCTGAACTTACGTCAAAGCTCCTGAATATTCCCAAAAAAAATTTCAGAAAAAGCTTCTTAGCACCTCATAAATTTTGTTGAAAAAAAAAATGATTTTGGTAATGTGTAAGGAAATGCTCATTATCACAGGATAATTCAGGCTAGAAAATACCTCAGGAGTTGATTATCTTCCAAGCTTCTGCTCCATGCAGTCAGTTGAGAGGTCAGATCAGGTTGCTCAGGGCTTTTACTTGCTGGGCCTTGAAAACCTCCAACCTACCCCACTGTCCTCATGTCCTCATGACTGTCCTCATGTCCTCATGACTGTCCTCATGGAAAAAAATATATATATTTTTTTATAACAGATCTGAAGCTCTCTGAGCCCAAAATCACCGTATCTAGATGTGGTCTGAATGTGAGCAAATGGGTGTGTGGGGAAAATTATTTTCTTTGATTTGCTGCCTTGATCCTGTTAACTCACCCCTGCATGTGGTTGACCGTCTTTGGCGTCATGTTCAGTTCAGGGCCATCAGGGCCTTTTCCACAGAGCTGGTCCCCAGCTCATCAGTCCACAGCCTGTATTACTGCAAAGGGATTTCCTTCCCTAATCCAGGAATTTGCATTTGTCCTTGTTGGATTTCATGATGTTCCTGTTAGTCCATTCTTCTAGCCTGTCTATTTCCCTCTGGATAGCAGCCCTAGCACCAACTCTATTGACTAAATACCTAAATGTGGTATCATCTGCAGATATTGTGAGCAAGACTGCTTAGCTCCTCCGACTCTTTGGTAAAGACATTAAACAGGATAGGTGATAGGTCCAAGGATAGACCCCATAATGTACTCCACTTGTTACTGACAACCAGGTAGAAAATGATCATGAGGGGGTTTGTTACCTTCTGAGTTTGATCTTCCGACATTTTTTTCTGGTTGTCCATGAAGGTAGATCGTATCATCCCAACCTGGATGAAAGAACATTATGGGACACAGTGTTGAAAGCCTTGTCCAGGTAAAACCTAAGTTCTAGGACCTAAAGTCCAGGTAAATGACATCTGTTCATCCTCAAATCTAGGGATATCATCATAGAAGACAATCAGGTCGGTCAGACGTAATTCATCCTTTGCAAGTAAGTCCCCACTGACTTTATCAGTCACCTTATTTTCCTTCATGTGTCCAAAATGTGATCAAAAAGGACTCACTCTATCTTTTGCGTAGGGACTGAGGTGAGACTAACCAGCCTGTAGTTCTGTAGTTTCATGGGTTGTCATTTGGCTTCATCTTTCTTTCTTTACTTTTTTGTCTTTTTTTTTTTTTTCCCTGATCTCTATGACCTTTCAAAGATGATAGAGATCAACCTCATAAGGACATCAGGTGGCTCTCTCAGTACGTGCAGATGTTGACCAATGGGTCTTATGAGTGTGTTTGGGATGAGGTCTCTCAGGTAACCTCTGACTCAACCCTCACCCATTCTCCCTCTTCAAACCTTTATTTAAACACACCAGTCTGAGAGACCTATTTGGTAAAGACTGAGATAAAGAAGGCAAGGAGCACCTCAGCTGTATCTATGTCCTTTGTAAAAGTAGCAGTCTCCCAAACTCTTGTCTCATGTGATGCAGTGCCTTTCCTCATTAGTATGAAATGCATAAATCATTGTAAAGAACAATCATGAAACAACTTGAAATGCAACAAGATGAAGAATCTGTGAGGACCTCTGGCTGTCTTACTCCAAAACTTTGCATAGACTCTGATTCCCAACTTCTAAGTAAGCATAGCCTGTAAACCATGCTGAAACCTGGAGTTTCCACAGCCTTCACACTACATTGAGGTTGAGTTCAGAAATAGTCCCCAAACATAGATTTTTTTTCTGAGATATATATTCCCTCAAAAGTATTTAAAAACTTTGAAACTTGATTCCCTATTAAGAAAGTCATTGACTTTGATGGACTTTGGATCAGGACCTAAGTGAATAGTCATCTAAATTCAGTTCAGCCTTACAAAGAATTTCAGTGAAGTAACATCACAATAGAAAGACAGGGAAAGTCAGAGCTTTTCATTAGTTATCTGAAGAATCAGAGCACATCCAGGGGGAATTATTAACTTGGGAGAAGAATAGTCTTAGTAGAAAAGAATCAAATAACTTTTTTTTCCTTAATATGTAAGTTTATTTTTATTAGACTATGAAAAGCAAGAAATATAAATGTTTTGCATATGACTTTGACATAGAATATATTTTAATATTTTAAATACATGAGACTTAGCAAAAATACATAATTCATAAATAAGATGCTATGTCTGTCCCTTGCAGACCTAAGTGAATACTGTGGTTGCCTAGTCACAACTGTGACTGACAAATAAGTCAGTATTTCTCCTGCTGCTCTAGACTCTACTATTGAAAATCCAAGGTTTTATAGTTATTCTTTTCTAAGAAAGTAATTTATCATATATTACATATATGTTTCCTTAAAAGAAAAATATATAAACTTTCAGAAAATAACTTTATTTTAATTATTTTATTTAATTATTTATTTTATTTTTTTATCTCTGAAGCTTGATAACTTTAAGAGCACTTTAGTTTTTCTTAGTTTTTGTGGAGATTATTATACATTTAGTTTTTGTGGAGGTTATTGAAGCAAGTGTTTTAAGGAGGAAGGTTTAGCAGAGGAAGTTAATAGTCACCACTATTATACAAACTTAAGGGAAAATTAGATGTTTGTTCTTCTTTCTTTTCCTTACATAAAATATATGAAAGAATGTATTTAGGATTAAAACTACTGCATTGCCACAAAAATGACTAGGAATATGATTTAAAAATACATAATTGTTGCATTTAATTAATTTATTATAGATAATAGGAAAACAACCATAATGAAGCCCTATAGTTAGATGTCAGGAAACTTCTAATTACTAGTGGGAAAAGTCAATGACTTTGGCTAGGATTATAATAGCTGAGATTTGATTTAAGCTAATCACACACACCTCTTTTGTAGCCAAGGATGTAAAAAATGCATTCCTCCATTTAATGGAACAAAGTGCTGTGGGCTATGTGAATCCAGAGTAGAAGACTGTGGTATTCTGGAGTTCCCTTGCAAATAGTTCGGACTAAACCTGGACCACTTAAGTTAGGCGAGAAAAAATGTTTCCAGAGTATGGAACCATTTTGCTGGGAGAAAAAAAAAGTACAAATGCTCATTGAAAATGTGTTTTGTTAACACATTAAACAACAGTAAAAGCAAATAAATATTCATGACTTTCAGAAAAACAGGGTTAATACTAACATATGCTTTGTACTACTTAAGAGATGCTTGATAGTTAAACTGAGAACAAAATTTAAAATAAATAATTCTTTGTATGTAAACATCCCTTGCTTGCATAGACATGTTGTGGTAACATTCTTATCAAACACACTTTCATTGTTTTGTTCATACTAATGAACTCTCGATCTACGTATGTGAGTAAGCAACACAAGAGAAGTTTGGATTCATTTCACACAAAATGGATATTCTTTATAGGAATTGCACAGAAATGGGCACTTATGGAATGAGCTATAGCTTCTCACCCACAGCAGATAGCTAAAATAAGCCAGATGAATTGTGCCATGGAATTACTAGTTTCTGTGTAAATGCCATAGAAAGAATCCATAAAACAAGCTCAGATGTAGATACTTATGGTTTCTTTCTCTTCCTTTTTTAAATCATTTGACCTGAATTTCAGGTGACTATTTTTTCTTAATATAAAGAATTCCACTCAGAGTGTTTTTATATAAAATGTGTTCAAATTTGAAATATGAACACAAGTTCTATTTTACATTTCCAGGAGAAGTACCAGAATATCAAGGAGATAATAATTCCAGCTCGTAACTTCTCCCTGCAATACACTGTATCTTAGTTTCCTAATCTCTGCAAGAGTAACTATATTATTTCCTTTGAGAAAATTCTAACAGGAAAGATAGTGAGATAGATAGTGCAATAATGGACACCAAAGAAATGTCTAAGGTGAATTACAGGGCTTTTGGCATACTGACTTGACATTTTTCTAGTACTCTAGAGAGAGGACAGGAAATCGCAGCAACCATTCAGGAGAACTTTCTTCCCTGTCAGTATCCAAATATTAGCCCTTTCCTTACTACATAAAAAAAAATGCTTGTCATTGCTACATTTGAACAAGGAAGAAGGTGAAGCAAAGTACAAAGAAGAAAATAGATGGTTAAGGAAAAGTTAATGTGAAAAAGAAGAAATACAGAAGACAACCGGAGAGCCTGACTAGACCAGGTCTGTAGTATTAGCTTTTATTTTTTCCACATATGCATACTAGTTTTGTTTTGTGGTTAATCACAGTGTCATATTGCAAAATTTCCATCCCTTCCAAGGGAAAATACTGTAAATAAAGTAATGATATGTAAAGCCCTGCATGAAAAGAAAGATATAGATGTGAGGTTTGCCCTAACATGCCTGAAAAATAAGAAGTTATTCCAGGAACTTTCCAAAAGTCTCTAAACATATATTAACGACAGTTACTGTGAACCGAGCTTATTTCCTTTGGAAAGAGCTGAAGTACACAGCTACAAAAAAAGGGGGAGCTGGAAAGAGCCTGTATTGTTCCACTGGTTGACTGATTACTTTCATAAAATGTCTGTTCCTGTTTAAGGAGACAAAGTATCTACTTTAAGTGGGGAAGGGAACAATTCTACTTTTATAAAGTTGTATGTAGGGCCATGCATTTCCTTCTGTTTTGTATTTCTAACAGAAGATATGTTGTCATGAAAATGCAGAAGATGCTAAGCTTTTCTACCAGCATCTTGAGCTTGTCAGTGGAGTACAAGGCTGAATCAGGAAATGTAAAGCCATCTTAAACATAGTATGATCCCAAGCAAAGCTCTGTTCTAGAGTATTAGCATAGCTTGGTTGGTCTCCCTCTGTATTTCTGCCTAAATATTAGATATTTGCCAGATATTAGAATTTCTATGAGATTAAAGCTGTTATACATTTTACTGAAACCTAATGAATATTTATTTACACCATGACACTCCTTAAACAAGTAACTGCAGGGTTTTTGATCCAACAGAGTACTGCTGTAAAGAACCATGTTGCTCAACAGAATTACTGATTTTTTTTTGTGTATACTATATTAATCAATACATGACATTCCTATTAGTTACTAAATTTCAAATGTCAAACAAGTCTCTTTTGATAAATTCTTACATATTTTAGAAGAAAATATTGACTAAGTGAAAGACTTACAGACAAAAAATAAAAATGAGATGTTTACCACCTTTTCTTTCGGATGGGGGAAGGATAATGTATTTGCTGTCATGGAAAACCAGCACCCGTTCCATAGAAAAACAAATTGCTTTTCCATGTCTGAAATCACCTCATTTGTTTTCTGCATATTTATTTTCAACTAAATACAATCAAATATTAACTGCTGATTTGAAAGGAATAAAAGGAAAACAAGAAAAAGTGAAAAAAATCAATTTTGACATCTCTTTGCCACAGTCTATTAATTGACTAGATAAACTGAGTTAATGCCTGCTGGTAAAACTGAGCATGATAGCAAAATTAAGCATATATATTTGTTTTCATCCCTTGCAAAACACGTGCATCAAGCCCTAATAGGGAATTCCTATAGGTCCTCACAAAGATATAGGCCAAATTCATTTCTAAATAAGCAAGAATTGTAGCTTCACGATACTTTTGTAGTTATTGCAGGCCTTGTGGTTTTGCGTGTTGTAGATTTTTAAAGTTATAACTAAGGATGGTGTGGTATATTAAAAAGCTATTTATTAACTTCGGGGTTAATATATAGTATTCAAAGAAAATTCTTGTTTTCTCGGATTTTCCCAAATGCTACCAAGGTCAATGCGTAAAGGAATGTCATGCTTTGGAATTGGAATCACCATATTTTCTCTGGAGATCTTTAAAACCCGCTTGGATGCAGTCCTGTGCCACGTGCTCTAGGTGACCCTGCATGTACAGGGGGGTTGGACTAGATGACTTCTAGAGATCCCTTCCAACCTTAAGCATTCTATGATTCTGTAATTCTATGATATGTAAAGACCGTGCCGTTTATATTATTGTCTCCCCAGAGAAGACTTTCAATTGATCTTATTTAAGTATTGTCTTTGCAGAAAATGCAACACTTAACTTATAAACTAAACGTATGAATCAGCTACAAAACCCGGTAAAGGTCAACATCTGTGTTTTGTATTTATCCAGTACCTAAAACAGCAGGTTCTGAAGACTGCAATAATAATAATTATTATTATTGATAAATAAACACCAACAATATTAGGGACCCTTTTACCTAGTATTATTCACATTGCTGAAATTGCTTTGCTGGGTAAAGCCTACAGTGAGTAAAAGATTTAAGTCAAGTGATCATTTCATGTCAAGTGGACCGACACACAAGCTAGTTAGTATATGTATGCCTATTGCAACTGATGTAATTGCTTTCTTGATTTTGTTTTGTTTATTTTTAATGGTGTCACCTCTAAAAAAGACGAGTTTTTTGAAGAGAAAGAATCACTTGCCAAAAGGACCTAACATGCAAGTAATGTGATCTCCGGACTGTCAATGTTCTCCGCATTAGTCAGTGCATACAGAAGGATTTTGTGAAAGACAGCCCACAACCATTAAGATTTTTTTCTGCTTCATGTGAACTACAGTCACTAAGCTATAGAAAATTTTCCACTTTGTCTACATGCCGTCTGAACTTACTCATTTTGAGAAGTTGATTATGCTATGGCACAAAGACACCATAACTAAAAATACTTTCTTTTTTTTTTCATATCATCTGGGGCATCTGTCTGCTAAAAGATGAACTATATGGAATTGCAACTTGTGAGTTGGAATTCCATATAGTTGCAACTTGCAACTGTTAACTGGCTGTTATAAAATATCACCAAAGAGTGAAGGAGATAGAGATGCCTGAGGTGTGTCCCTGGGTCAAGTGTCTGAGTTTCAGAGAAGTAAAAGTTCAGACTTTCTGATCTCTACTGTCTAAACTGGGAAATTAAGATAATGCCTCTAATACCTTAGAACAACTCAGGCAGGAGAAGAAGGGGGCAGATAAGTTGAATCTAAGCATGGTGTTTAAACTTTGTCAGTTAGCACATGCAATATCTTATGCCATCCAAAATTTTGTCATTAGTTTGAATTTTACCTTACTTCAAGTGAATTATAGATCTCACAGGTCTCCTTAGTGTGTTCACACAAATTTCTGTTTTTTTTTTTTCTTCTATGTTTCTGTGTGTTTTTCATTTTTCCATATCAAATTTCATTACTTCCAGGAGACTTGTCCTGCTTTGTTGTGATGGCTGCCTGTTGGAAAAAATGTGCTTCCTCCTACCTGGTTTATTTTCTTTTTGGCTGTGACTTGTTTGTTTGTTTGTTTGTTTGTTTTTGTCATTACTGTTCAGCAGCTTTGTGAGCTGAGATTATACTCATTTCTTCAGTGGCTTTCCTCATTGGTAAATGAAACACTTGCTCCAGGGAAAAAGCAACAAAGCCTAACATATACTAACATATAATCTTCATGGGAAGATTAACTATAGTGGGTCAGATATTGAAGATATATAGGGTGTTGCTGACCACCAAGGTTTCAATCTTTGACAGATATTGCATTATCTCTCATGATGCTTCAAAATTTCCTGTGCTAAAATTTAGAAATTATCACACAGAAAAGTATCAACAGTTTATGTATGATCTTTTCTCTGGTGATATCCAGTGCAGTGGTAGATGAATGCAGTTCTTACTAAGGCTCTTAGTGAATCCTACAGCATAATAATGCCAAGACGAAATTAACTCCTCCTGCGTTTTCAAGGCATAATTCTTGAATTTCTGGTTTCGTTCTAAGCACTCTTCCATGAGATTTTGCACCATCATCAGCATTTAACTGATCACCATATACAGTATTTCTGATCTGTAAATATATTCAGGAGCTGGTGTAGACCAGATGCAGCATTTGGAAAGATCCTTGTGAATAACAGGGTGGGTTGATTAAAAGATTGGCATTTGACATAAACAGGAAAAAAAAAAAAAAAAAAGCTAATAGCACAAATTTTAAATAGTTAAATGTGTTTTGAAAGCTGCAGTTTTATAACTGGCTGTTTTCCCACTGTTAAGATTTTAAAGTCTTAACTGGTTGTTAGGATTTTAAAACAGTGAATATAATATATTTTTAGATTATAATAATGTCTGTGCCAGAAGGCATTTACAAAGCAGAACACAGTCAAATTAATTTTTATTATAAAATTATTCTACTGTCTCTAAAAACTGAACTTAGGAAAGTCATGCAAACATTGTTTTCATCATGACAAAAAAAAAAAATGTTAGCTGCCTAAAACAAATTTTTATTCATCAGAATACAGGAAAAGGAAAAAAAAAATAGACATCTGTATAGAACTCATTTTCCTGTCCTGTGGTTAATGGGTATACTAGTAGCTCCATTTATTAAACATAAGGGGTGAATTTTTTAGCATCACATATCACCCCCAGTGATGCTAATCGGGGGTGAATGGCCACGCTGACATGCATAGAGCAATTTTTAAGATAATTTTATTTATAGAAATAGAGACACAATAAAGCACAGATCAAAAATATCATGAGAAATAAAAGCCAAGCTGTTAAGATAAAGGAAGGAAAGGTTGCCCGAAGTGTTGCTGTAAGAAAACGAATCACAGCATAACAAGTACAGCCGCTGCCCACCCCATGCTTTTTCTGATGAGGGAAGAGGAAGAAGGTGGATACTTCTGCTGTCTCAGCTGGGAATGAAAAACTGGGTGATACTCACTGTGAATTCTTTCTGTGAAGGTGGTGATGGGGAATGAGTCTTTTCTCCTACCTCACCTCAGTGAATAGCTCAGATTAAGTTCTGTGTTGACCCAATTCAAGACTGTTTTCAGCTCAAAGTAATTCCTCCTCATTCCACCCACCTTCCTTACCCTCTTGATGTATCTTGTTTATAGTTGCTCCTTCTTCATTTTGCCGAAGTAGCACTAAATCTCCTCGATACCAATGTTATTGAGAGTTCTTGGCATAGCAATTTCAAGCTGTGCCCTTAGCATGAACCTTTAATAAAACCAAGGACTTTTTTCAAATAAAGGCTGTCTTTTCCTTCCCTTGCTCTTTTTCCTACCTTTTAAGTTTGGAAACTCGTTGTATTCCCAGGTGGCAAGCTGGACTACCTAACGATTAGATCCCTCTGGCTCACTGCCTTGTGGCCAGTAGGTAAAGGTAAATATCACCTAAGAGATCACTCCCTTCCATCACCCTTCATTTCACAGCATAGTAGTCAAAAAATGAAGGACAGCTATATGCATTCTCCATTCTCTATAAGGCAGATATCTGTGTAGGTAGAATCATATTCTCCTGGTCAGGAGCTGGGGCAAAAAAAAGAAAAAGAAAAAAAACTTATTTTTTTCATTCCCTAGCCTCCCATAGAGATTGTATAGGAAATAAAGATAACGTTTCAGAGACTTTCTGGATTTTAGCATATTATTTCATAAGCCCAAGTAAAAATATCATGATATAGTCAACATTTATTGTCAAAGAGAAAATCTTTGATCACTGATAAGAATTCTCTCCAGCACAGAACATGTGAACACTGCAGGCTGTGAATTTTGAAGTAAATTTTAGCTGGATCTTTTACACTGTACTAAAGAAGGACTTGAGTTTCTCTATAAATTGGCATGAAACTGAGTCCTTCCCATGGTGTAGGCTGGAAAGATATTTTAGAAGATCTTGTTTTTATATGGTGAATGATAAATAAGCATTTCTACTTCAGACGAGACTAGTAATGACTGGATTTTAGGGCTCTGAACATTGATTGTCACTAAAGAATATTTATAAAACACACCACTGTTTTTACTTAACTCCCATAAGTGTAAAAAGTTGTTCTATTTTTTTATAAAATCTGCATTAGGAGCAATTTACAGATGAAAAAAACCTGTGAGTAGTGCTGACTTCTTTAACTGAGCTCAAAGCATCTGTATAGAAATAATAAATAAAACTATAAACAAATAAAAACTGTATATTAATAAACTGCAAAAACAGTTCACAACTCCAGAAGAGGTTTAAATGTTTTCAGCATTTTGCTTGCTGTAGGTTGAAGATTCAGAATTAAGCTAGTATGTTTTGCTCAGGTTTAATTAACTACAAGACAAGGTTACTGTAAAGGCTAATTAAGATCTACCTCCTTTGACTGTGGGGAAACACGTTATGCGAAGTAGTTCAAAGGTATTGTTGTTTCTGATTAGAGCACTCAAACATTTTAAATGTAGTGGTTTGGCATAAATAAAAGCTTTGTTTTCCGATTTAATGAAAACTTGATGTTCAAATATTACTCTGTCATTCATCAGCAATTCAAGGAAGACAAAATTAAATTATTTGTAGTTTTCTAACTGGAAATTTCTGTTTGTGAATCAAGGTACTGCCATACATGAGCTAGACATTGACTGATCCATTTTATGATTATCCTGGTGACTAAAGTAGGCTGGTGAGAAATGACCAGAATAGATTGTTTGGCACTGCATCAGCAGGCAACAAGAGTGGATGTCAAATGCACAGCTTTTCATCTTGAATAAACTCGTCCTCAAAAGTGACATTTCACAAAGAAAACAATAATTAATCAGCTAATTATGTTGTTGGCTAACCTTCTGAATTGACAGGAAAATTGCATTTTATTTAAAAATTATTTCCCCAGAACTTATGAACATATTAGAAAAGAAGTAGTCAGAAAAATATTACTTGCAGAACATAATATTGACTACATATAACATCTAAACTCTGAGTCACCTGTAAACATGCACTGTACAGGTTAATCAACACAATATTGGCTTCTGCAATCTATTTTTTTAATAAAATAGCTCACATGGAAAGCTGATATTACAAGGTAATGTGCTGACGATATATTACTTCAAAGTTTGATTTCTCTTTAGAAAACACACAGCATCAGGGCAGTTATCCATCTATATAACTTCATTCTTGTACCATACAGGCATTTATACTTGAGTTCTCTAGATTCCCTTTATAATCAATACAGTGAGGTTAGCACTTTGTGAGTAGCATTAACTTATCTTGCTTTAGAAATATAATTTAGGATGTTATGTATTGTGTTTTAGAATTCCTGATTCAATTCTACTGAGAGTGAAAAGGAGATGTTTGATTAGATAAATTCTCCCTGTGTTTCCATCTTTGCCTGTATTCTAATTATTTGTGAATTTTGACAATCACCATTCAAGATGAAAAGCTTAGATTTTTCTAGCACTCAGTTTGATAGCATCCAGGATATCCACAGAAGGATAGTCTCGTAGGGGAAAATGGAAGCTCTGCCTGGTTCAATATATCAAGGTCCACTAAGTCCACACTCTTTAAGACTGTAAGAATAAATGTGGGGCAGGGGGATTGAGAAATAAGACATTTCTGCAGCTAAATCAGCCATTAGCTGCCTCTGAGGAAAGAGTTTTGTCTCTGCATAGTTTCCTATTTACTTAAATCCCTTAGAAAATTTGTAACCTGTGGTCATTCCAGCAGGCTGCTGCTGCCCTGCTGTTCCAGCTTTCCTTCGATGCTTTAACTATGTTTGCTTGTTCAGAAATCCCTGAGGATGATAAGGTTTTTGAGCCTGGTCTTTCCCACTTCATTGCAGGAGTGTAAAAAAATCTATGTGGAAAACTTCAGGTGGGACTGAAAGAAAAAGGAATGCAGTGTTAGCAAGATGCCTCTTCTCTTCCAAATTCCCATTCTCATAGCCTGGATTTCGTTTCCTTCCATCTATGGAAACAAATGGACGAAAAGAGCCTTCAACCTAATGGATATCCTTTCTTTCACAGGCATGTTAAATTATAGTTGGCAGTCTCATTGTGAAATTTTTGGCCTCAAACTATTCATGAAGTTTGACTTATAACTTGGATCTATGATTGGAACTGAATAAATGATGTTTGTTTCACTTTAGGAAAACCCGGCGTAGTTCCTCATCCTTTTTCAGAATTGGTCTTCAGTGCTCACAGGAGCAAAACACACATAAAACACTACATATGAATTGATGCTACAGTCGAAGTTATCACTTTTTGCTTTTGTAGAAACAGCAGTTATGACTCAGAATATGAACAGCATGGAAACTTGTTAACTAGATTCTTGGTAAATGCTGTTTTCCTTAATATATCATATATTTTTCTCTTGGGTAAAAGTGAGGGTTGTATAGAATTATTTACTGTCAATTCTAATATATTTAAATGATTTTTAAACAATTTATACATTTTTATTTTACACGCACGATTAAAAGTAAATTTAATTTGAAATTCTGTCTTCATGGGATTAATCTTTTATACTCCACACTTTTCACAAATCTGGTTTACACAAAGAAGGCATTACTTTGTTGCAGTGTTTGAGCTTTTGGACATAATGCATTCTCCAGAGAAAATTAAGATTTGAAAACAAAGCGTTAGAAAATTAATTTCCTGCCACTCACGCTTATTCTAGAAGCATTAAGAATTGTGAAAACAAGCTATATTTTATCCTATTGATTATTCTTACTATTTTATGGTAAACAATTTTGTTGATCCGAACAACAACAAAAAAGTGACTCATCAGTTAAACTGTGCTGATGAGTGAAACAATTTTCCTTTTGTAAAAAAAAAAATCCTTTTTAATAATATGTTAATCATCAATTCTTTTTTTCTATTTAAATCTTCAAATATTTTTTTCAGTCATAAATTTCAATATATAAAAAATGAGAGCTAAGTTTAGGATTGTTATTAAAAATAATAATAGTAACATTTTTTAGCATACTCTGAAAGAGACATAAGTGATTTTCAGTTCCTGAAAGTGTTTCTACATAATCCCTTCTTTCTTAAAGAAGGAAAGTTTAAAGAACACAAAGACAATTAAGCAAAGTTGCAAAGGTGCACTAGGTGTCTAAGAGTAGCTTCCAAAGGCCTAGAAAACATTTCAAGAGCCTTTCATCTCCTGAACATATAACTCTCCTGAAGTTATGTTTTATCATTTCCAGGTATCCAAAGCTGATAAAAAAAAAATGCTGCTATGATTCTGAGGTGCTTTTGAAGGAAAATGATTGATAGCTTTTGTTACATGACTTTAGAATCGACTGTTGACAAGTCATTTATTTATTTATTTATTTATTTACTTTGTGTTATGCAATATTAGAGCTATATAATAAGCTGAAAGTAAATGCTATTCTTATTTTCCATTTATTAGGGAGGTAGTAAACACCAGACACATTTGGATGTTTCCACAGTTTGAGGCACAGATAGCTATACATAATTACATTTTAATCTTTTTTTTTTCTCATTAATTAGGAAAAGAATGAATTAAATATGTCTGGAAATACAAAGAAAATGCCTGTAAGTAGGCATCAGTTGAAGGAATGCCAAAAATTTGAAAGAATCACTTAATAGCTCAGTATAAAATAACCTAATTCATTTGATAATTGCATAATGATGTGCTATATTTTCTGCATTTGTAAAAGCAACCTTGTTATTTTTTGCATCTTCACATACTTTAACAAAAATGAACAGGTTTAGTTTTCACTCTTAGATGTTTTGTTATAAATATTTTTAAGATATGCTCCATTAAAATGATCTTGCTGTCTTTTATCCGATATTATACCATTAGTAAAGGATTTTTTTTCTACCTAAAATACAGTAACTGTAACTTCAGTTATTGAAATCTTTTCTGAGAAAAGGAGAATCCTTTCTCCCCTTATTTCATAAAGTTTAAAGTCTTTTGTTTTTCAATTACGTAACATACAACTCTGCACTGCAATTACTATTATGCTCATGATGTATATATGGCTATAACTTGGCCATGTTAACATGAATTCAGTCTTAGATTTTAAATGAATTTTAACAGCTTCAAATTTTAAAGTTTCTAAAGAAAAGCTCCTTTTCTAAAGAAATACCGTTGCTGCTTGAGTACTAGTTCTCAAACCACTGTTGGCTTGGGAAAGTGAGATGGCTTTCAGCAATGGCAGTTCACATTCAGTGTTGAGGAAGTGACAAAAGAGTAAGAACTCATATTAGTCTCCCAGTAATTTCCAGCTTTTACCTCAGTCTCTGTTCTTTAGACAAAAAAAAAAAAAAAAAAAAAAAAAAAAAAAAAAAAGTAGTCCTAGTAGAGGATCTGAAAGAAACTCCAGCCCAGCTATTTTTTATAGGAGTCTTCCTCTTCTGTTCTCTCTGGAAATCATCCGCAAGCTCAAAAGCATCCTTTTTTATTTTTTTTGTTTGTTTGTTTGTTTGTTGTTCCACACGCTGAATCTCACCCTACTCTCAGTCGCTTCAGTAGCTTGGAATACACCATGAACAGCTAATCTCTATAGGAACTATAGAACTTCCACTATTTATGTTTTACTGAGAAGTTTCCAGAGAGACACGGAAAAGCCTTCATAAAAAAATTCTAAACCACAATAAAAGATTTGTAATGTAACAAAGATCTATTGTATCTATATGTAAAAAAAGATCTGTCCTGTAGATAGGTCTGGGTATTCTGAACTCAATATGTCTTTCAAGTAAAACACAGAAGTCTACCTATCTGGTAATTTTTAACATAATCATCAACATTTTTTGAGAGTTTTATTCTTTTCATGCACTTTCACTATTTTAAGGTTACAAATGTGAAATTAGAACATTTAGATTAATAGATTTTAACAGGCAGAATATTAAACCTAAATCTTTTAGCATTTTTTTAAGGTGTGCTATCAAGTTTTCCAAGGCAGGAAAAATGGAGAATTATACAGTGAATTTCCTATTAAAACCCCTCTTTTTATGTGAATTCCACCCAAAAGTAAGATTTAATCATCGGCTACAATATCCTTAGTGTTGCTACATCAAGGTTTGATTGATTGAAGTTCCACCTCACTGTGACAAATGATTTAAATAAGATTTGTGCCCTTAAAACACAAGAATGTGCAATCACCCACTGAGGGACAGATATTTATAAAAGATGGATGGCCGTCCAAACTGCTTATATAATGGTGCCCTCATCAGCTGAGGCCTGGCTGAGTGCATAAAAAGGAAGACTTGCTGATAATTTGATGTTCAGTCACTCAGGATACCTTGATTGCTGCTGCTGTCCAGCCAGACTCCCACTGCCTCCTGTAGCAGCACTCGCCACTCTCTGTGGGGAGTGGACTCCAGGCAATACCTGATATCATACTATGAACTCTACTCCTGTACTTCAATGAACCCGTAGCTGTATTCTTTCTAAAATGTTATATTCACTATAAGGCTAAGGCCAAGGACATATCATGAACAAGCACGACAGTCATGGTGTACCCATAACATTTTTAGCTGGTAGCTTTAGTTGCAAAGGTCAGGACAGATGACAAAGGAGTTGCTAAAACGAACTGAGCAACAGAGAAGTGGAAAATAGGAGTAGAAAGGAGGAAGGTAAAAAACATGAAGTAGTTCTCCTAAAACAAACAAACAAACAAAAAACTTGTAATTTTGCTATCTCAGGCTGCACTAAATTGTGTGTCCAGAGGAAAAAGTTAAGCCCAAGCTTTGCTGCTATGTCTTAAGAAAATTAAGAAAACAAAAGTAGAATGAGCACACATAAAAGAAGATAATCAGGTAAAAGAGTATGAGTGACCAGAGTATTTGGCGTAAACAGGCAGAAACAGCAGAGAGACAAGTGAAAACCGAGGACAGCTGTATCAACTTGTGAGTAACCAAGCAGAGAATTATTTTTACCCGGAGGGAATACTGGCCTTATTTTGCTCTTGCTGCCTGTTTGACAAGTGGAAAATGAAAAGGAGAAGGATGAAGGGAGCTGGAATGCTAAATGTTGTGCATCCATGTTCTTGCTTATGTTAAGGAAATGATAGGCTTTTGCCTTCTGCAAAAATACATGTGCTGTTGTCCCCGCTCTTGCAAGGGTACTTGCATTTAAATGCTGTCTCCAATCCCCCTCCCCACCAAAAAATGCTCTCCTCTCTTCAACAACAAAGAGAAATAGAGCCTCCTATAGACCTAACCATGTTTTGGAAGTGATCTTGTCTGTTCACTTCAGAGGCCAAATGAAGTAAAATTGGTGCCTTTTTATGACATCAAAAACTAGCTGGTTTGCAGGGCTTAACTATTTGTATTTAACTAGCATCTACATGAGTAACCTTTTTCAAGATGAATTTTCCATGGTGGCAGCTAATGCAAAACATATATCTAAGCATAATATGTATCTAAGTAGTGCTTGTGATGGGATGTCTTTTTTAAGGCATTTTGATGCAGTTCTTCATTCTTGCTCATTTTCATCTCTTTGTATGAACTATAAAGCAGTCATATGAGATCTTACCTATGAGACAGTGGGTGGATTGTATTTTGCTTTATTTGTATCAGCAGACATTCTCAAAATAGTTTTGGTATTATTATAGACATTAAAGAAAGAGGGCTATTGCATCAGAATTTTGCTTGTGATATGATTCCTTGAATTTTTGGACATGGCAAGGTGAACTGTGAAAAAGGAGGCAGAGAAGTATGTGATTTTGAACTACAAGTTTGTGAGCAGGTATTACTGCTGAGCAATGAAATGCATGCCTTTGCAATTTGAGGGATGTGATACAACTGATCAATTACAAGCAAACTACAATAGACTTGGAGATATCTAAATTTTAAAAGACCAAGCAGATGCTGTTTTTGCTTGCTTTTTCAACTTTTTGCTTGCAAGTTTTTGCTTGAAAGGCTTAGTTACAAAATGATAAATCCAATGAGGAATGATAGGACATCTCTTGTTAAATTTTAAACCAGCTTGCCAGCCTTGCCAGCTGTTTCTTGACCTGCTGCAAGTACATAGAGGAGGTGAACACAAGCAGAAGGACTTCAGGAAGTTTGTTTCTGCAACTGATTCCCACAGACATGATGTGATCTTAGGACATCATCAGAAAGAAACAAAGTTATGAAGATTTCAGAAAGAGAAGCAATTCTCAAAGGAAACAAGAATTTGTCTGGAATACATTTGGAATTAACCTCTGAAAGTATAGAGAAACATCAGAGAAATACTGGCGTACTTCCTAACCTCTTTTCACTGAGTTTTGACAACATCAGATTGAACAGAATGTAAACATGGCATCCTTAGAGAGAGGAACAGCACAGAATGGAAGCTCTGCTGAAACCATGTCTGGGGTACCCATATGCGTGGAAGAATGGGTCTACTTCAACAATAAAGCATATTAAAAGGCTATTTGAAACAAGGTACCCGTTCAAGGTATGAAGTGTTAAGTCATTAGCACTTAGTGCTTAGAACATACTTGGAGAGATCCTATAATTAATGCATTTTTATAAATATATATACATATACATATATGCATATGTATATATATATATCAGGACAACAATAAAAGAAATCCAGCTTAAATATCCTTTCAAAAATCATTGCATACCACAGGAGAGAAAAACAAAAGAATACTTTTGTCTAGTCTATTCAAATCAAACCAAAGAAAAAATCAAAATATGGAAAAAATGATAGGGAAAAAAGATAAATTACACATTCTCTACATCATATTTGGGTCCTTTTACTCATCAAATTCCTTGAATAATCTTGAATAATGTTTTAATTTGGAAATGTAGTAAAATGATTCTTTTCTATTCAAATATGCCAAGAATTGACTGTCATTCATGATTTTTCAGGGCATAGCACTACAGGTATTTTTTTTTAAAGAATGGAAGATTAGGATCTATAGAATTGTGTCCCCAGGTCATCCTGACTTCTCACACATAGCCCTGTTCAGGTGTTAGCTACCACATTATCTGATCCTGGTAGTTGCCTCCCTAATTTCTTCCCCCACCCAGGCATTAACCATCAATAACAGTCCTGATGGCCCTATGCTGATGGGGAGATAAGGCTAACTGTGAGTGCCCCAGCCAACAGTCATTTCTGAATTGAAAGAATGACTATCAGTCAATCATCTTATCCCATAAATACGGAGACAGCCCAAGAGCCCATTGAACTCTCCTTGCATGGCAGTGGGCTGCACGCCAGGATCTCCCCTTGATAAGGGATGCCTCTCAAGGATACTCCTCGAGGTTAGGAGATCCTTCCCACTACAGATTCGTGGTAAGTGACTATAGCACACCTTTCTCTTTCTGAATTTGTAAACCTTACTTGTAACTGTGCACAAATCCCTTAGACATAAACCATGGACCAAGTCTGGGACTAGGACTGGATCCAGCCGCACCCTGACTCCTCTCAGAAAGAGTTTGGAAAGCAAGGGGGTCCAATCTGAACCTTGTGACCCAATGGGAGGGTGTCCTTGGTAATTCTGTGTGTGTCTTGAACCTCCATGCAGTAACTAATAAGTGACCTTGCCATAGAATCTCGTGAAACCATTGTCATTATCAATAAAACCTATTCCCGTTTCCTTCCCATGAGTGAAGTGCATTGTGTCACTGACCCCCAACACCGCTCGTTCCATGACAAGAATATAGGCACAACTATTGCATGCTGGATTATGCAAGAGGTTTTCTACCTAATTTAGAGTGCAGAAATTCACCTGTTCTTTCTATGCTCCTTAAAATGAGATATCCATCGTTAAAGAATATCTTTAATAGTTTATGCTAGCCAAAAGGCATGAACTGTACTCCATCTAGCTGGTGTTATACTAAGACAGTTTGTTTCCCAATGATCTATATGCAGATTTTCAATACAGAAATTGTAGACAATTACTGGAGAAGGATCTTTGTTGGCTTCATTAAGCTTTCGTTGGACAATTGATGCTAAAGGAAATGGAAACATTCACTGGATGACTGAATAATGAGTATGTAAAGCTGTTCTCGAACTCATAAAATTCATAAATCCCTGCCAAATCAGAGAAAGAGCAATGCTAGCTACAACTATATTATAGTGCTGAAGAGAAAAATGCTAGGCAAGATGATTTCAGTTAACTTTTAGAGGAGGAAGAAGAGAGGGAAGAGACCTGATATGATCCAAGTTAGTAAAAATGTCCTATCTAAAATTTTAAAACTTGGAAAATAACATGTGATTTTTCTGTGGTGTTCAGAAGTTAAAATACAAAAATGTAACCATATCATTGAACGGGATCTTGATGTTATACGTTAATACACACATCATTATACATACATATATGTATGCATATGTATATATAGGTATTTATATGTATAATGTATGTATGCATATATACACACATAAACATATATATGTTTATGTTACACATATATATATTTTATATGTATATGTATATATATATATATAAAAACACAGAATAACATAATTGCCAATTTAGCATTCTTCAACTGTCACTTCACAAAGGTTACGCAGAATCACAGAATGGCTAAGGCTGGAAGGGCCTTTAGAGATCATCCAATCCCCCTGCACAAGCAGAGACACCTAGGTTGTCATATCTAAAAAAATTCTACAGACACAGATAGTATTTGAATTATCAGCTCAAATGGCAGCTGAAATTTCTGACCTTTGCATATGATTTTTTTTCTAAATTTCCAGAGAAGGACAAGAGGGCCAGGAGTTGTGATTGCAGTTTGACATTGCCCTAAAGACAGCAGAATGAAAAAAAAAAAAAAAAAACCCAGAATGTTCATCTTCAGAACGCCCTTCAATATTCTTATAATGCATTGCTATTTTTTTAAACAAGAAAGTTCAAAAATATAGTTTCCTAAATAGTACCACATAGTAGTATTTAAAACAATGAGAAACAATTAAAAATATCTTATTTCTGGCTGTAACTTTACTCATGCGTCGTTTCATATTTTAAGATCCTTTTATTCCAACCATGAAACAGGCACAATGCATACCATGTAACATTCTGGACTTTTTTACAGATTTCAGATAGTCTCATATGACTTCTCAGACTCTTTCTGATCTCGGTTGCTCCGTATTCATTCAAAACATATTATTATTAGTATCAGATAATAAGTGGATTGTCTGAAGTCAGTTTTGAGATGTAATAGTCATTGTCTTTGTCATGCAACATTTTTGTCATATATGTAGTAGTCTTCATAAAAATTCAAAAAAAAATCAAATTCAAAAAAAATCAAAATAATTTTGATTATATACCTTTTAGTGAACTTGTTTATATCATGTGTCATATAATATATGTCTTCCTATAAGGAAATAAAAGCTTGTATATTTTCATCATTTTTTTTCTCAGCTCCCCCAGGCATAGGAAAATTGTGTATTTCACAAGTTTTTTTTTTTTTTTTTTCTAATGAATCATCCCCAAGCCCCTTACCTTCTTCTAAACTTTAAAGCAAGTCAATAAACAACTTAAGCCTGTGCACAAGATAAATGCTTAGTATTCTTATCTATGGGAGAATGCTCACCTGGAGTGGATTATATAACTCATTCTGTTTTTTCCACATAGGTATCGCTAAGAGTACTGATATTTTCATAAGAGATCAGTAGTGGAAACAAAAGAATTAAGTCACCTTCCTGACTTTGCTAAGTTAAAGAAGCCTAAGGATTATCTATTAAGAAAAACATAATAGTAATTTTCAAGAAAAGACTGCATTCTTTAAAATAAGTTTTTGTTCATTTAGCATAGTAAAATCCTACATAGCAAAACTTGAACAGGGATAGATTGAATTCAGGGTGCAGAAACCACACCGCTGATGTCATTTTTACCGACCGATATCTTTTAGGTTTCCATTCCCTCTTTTCTTTGCCAGTTTGAGATTTGGCACTTGATATTTGACATTTGAGATGCCAGTTTGAGATTTGGCATTCTAGGGTTGATTTTGTCTACATTGTCTTGGATAAATTATTATTTCTCCAGAAAGAAAGAAAGAAAAAAAAAAGGAGTAGTTTTTATATTTATTTCATTTATCAACCTAAAAAAAAAAGGGAATGAAAGTTGGATAATTGTGCAGTTGCTTCTTAGAACAGTGGTTCCTTTCTTCACTGTCATTGAGTTTTCCTTCTAAAAGAGCTGGTTTTCTACATTTTTCCCTGGCTACTAATCTTAACATTCTCCACATGGCCTTCCGGTGCTCCCTGGGCAAATTATCTATTGTGTCCTGAGCTAAAAGTCCACACAATCTGTTTCTGAACAGAACACAGTATTCAGCACCCATAGACCTAAAAGCAATCTCTTACATTCACATCAAAATATCAAAGACAATCACCTCTTACATTCACTATAAAACATTTTGCAGATATCATACTACATTCTCACAAAAATATCAAAGTGTCACCAACGAGAGGAAAAATAAACAAAGACCTCTGGAGGTAGAGGCCAGAAAAGGCAGACTCCAAACCAGTAGAGTTTCAGTTTAGTCAGTTTAGTCTACATGTCCAGGGAATTTTCAGGATTAAAATATTTATCTGAGAACTTGAAACTATTCCAGTTTTCTATTGAAAAGTTTTCTATTTCCAGTTTTCTATTGAACTTGAAACTATTCCAGTGAAACAAAAATCATTTACAAAGGTATTTAAAAGGAAAAAAAAATCCAACAAAAGTCAATTGCTATCTTAAAAGATCTTAAATTACTAAAAAATAATGGTTACACTAATTAGAAGACAGTGAAGCTCAACAAAAACCTGAAATTCCAACAAAGTCATTGCTTCATTTTTCATGTAGGGTGATAAATTAGCCTGGAAAAATAATCTATTATTTTTAAGACTGCAGAGATTATTTGCTTATGAGTAATTATTATTTTAATGCAATTGGTGACATCAAGATAGTGTGTTTTACTGGAAATTTAATTGTAGCTATTCAAATATTCCAGTGGCCAAAAAAACCTTCATATATGTTTCTTTTGTGTCTGCATATAAGGATCTATATCACTGAAGAAACAGCTGCTGTGTCTGAGAGTAATAGAACAGAACACAAAACCAACATTACTGTTGATCCATGCAGCTCAGAAATGATATGTTAATGTCAGGAAAAGATAAATGTGAGGCATTGGGATAATTAAAGCTAATGAATTGACTGTAACGCTTCACCACAGTCATTGTTTTAGCTGAGAAAACAATTATTCTAGCTCTTTCCTTGAAAGTGTATTCAACACATTGTCATTTCACCTAAAAGTGATGCCATATTTTGTTCTTCACATCCTAAAATTCTCTGGGTTATCTCCATCGGTTGTACTGACAGTTAAGAATTTTTTCCTTAGCCTTTATCCTGTCTGCAAAAGACTGTAAATCATGAGAAACTATGAGTGTTCATCTCAAATGGCTAAAGAAGATATGGTTCTTAGATATCTAACCAGCCACAAGAAAAGAAATGTAGTAGTCTGACGGTTACTCTCAGAGATATACTCTGATATTATAACAAACTCTGACTTTTTCAGTCGCCTTACATTGGGCTTACTCAATGCCTCCTAACACAAGCAATTGACCTCTGTTGGCCTTACTGCTCTAAGGACTTTCCTATAACTCATGCATCCCTGACTGTACCATTAGGTATTCTCCTTCATGGCTTTAGCCATGGTAACTTAATATATATGGATACTTGAATCTGTGAATGACAAAAACAACAACCGCCACAAATACATTCTTTTTAATGAAGTGTTATGATACAGAGAACAGATAAAAATGAATATGACTTATCCTAGAAGAAGCATCCTGATGATACAAAGATCACGGTGCCTTGTACTGAGTCGTGCATTTTATTTGACCATTCTTCTTTGACTGTCTTATAGCTATATCTGAGAAAAATTTATATATGCTTTGACCATTCCTTACAGATTATCGGAAAGAAGGAGGTTGGGAATGAGTCGCCCTATTCCTATGGCACTCCTGTTGTCATGCTGAGTCAGTCTAAGTCTAAAGCCATAAAAAGCTACATGCAGCATGTCTGCTTTTATATACATATATCTACAGCTATATACATCTATACATATACATGTCTGTATGTGTGTGTGTTCTTATATAAAAGTGCAACAGAAATGAAAAGTAAGGTTCAGTGAAAAATACATTCATCACTGAAGAATATCTAATAGTTACCAGAGGGAAGGAAGAGAATTTAATGCAGCTTTGAAGCAAAACGTTGTGAACCAGATACTAACCAGTTCTGTACTCCAGCTGAATCCCAATATAACACCTACTCTTTTAAATGCGAGTGAAAAGGGAACAACCCCTATTCTCATTGAGAAGATCTATTTATTATTTTTCAACTTGAGACTAAAAAAGAAGGGACTTTGTGGAGGGAAAGTACAAATTTTAACTTCAAGGCTGTACAGAAGTTTTGCTCATTATCATATAACAGTGTGATTGACTTTTCTTAAAAGGTTAACTCAAAGCAAGAAGTATTAAAAAGATATTCCTGACTCTGTGTCAGGGGTCAGTGTGAGCTCAGTGACCAAAGTAGATAGCCAGTAACTGATTCCAGTCATTGTTTTTGGCTTGTTTTGTTTGTTGTTTGCTTGTGTTTTTGTTGTTTTGTTTTTATTTGCTTGTTTTTTTAGGAAAACACTTGTAGGAGTACCTGGATGTTTAAGTTGCAGAACTTTTGGGGAAAGTTTTGTTTAGATGGCATTTGTTAAATCTGAGAGTAAGGAATTAGGAAGAGGGTAGATTGATGAGTTCTAGGGTTCTAGGCAGCATTTCTTTTATTTATAATAAGTACAGTTAATTTAAACAATGATTAATAACAGTGTAGTTTTTAAATAAAGATATGATCTTTTTTTTAAGCGCTCAACTTTGGTGCTTGAGTTTCAAGCATTATTGCCTTGGATATTGAAAATAAATGAAGACATTTTGTGGATGGATGTTTATGGAAAGATATTAATGCTAGAATTAAAATCACTGAAAATCTTCATTTTTCATCTTACTGAAACAAGATTTCTTCCAGATTGTTACTTCAGTCCTAATTTTGAAGTACAGCTAACCATGTCCTTGCCTCCAGACAGTTGTTTAAATCGAGCTGTTTTAATTTAGCATCAAATTCAGACATTTTAAGTATTCCTTTATACAAGTTGCTTACCTGAATCAGAGCCTATATCATGTTTGATATGACATTTCAGGAAATTAAGTAGTTATTACTTTCAACATATTACAGCATCAACAATAGCATATATTGTAGCTGGTATCCTAAGTTTACAGTTTTCTGCTATGCAAACCTTTCTTAAAATTATTTTATATAAAAAATAAAGCCAAAATCTGAGTGCTGAATGCTTCTTCTTCATTGTAGCTTTTAATCCTCTGTCATGGACTGAGAATAAAGCTGTTCTGGCACTCTGCCAGTCACATCTGTCTTGTTAATGAAGCAAACTGCGGAAACCTATCCAGTTTTCTTGTTCCAGTTGGAAAACAAAAGAGAACAATGGATGCTCCAAATAACATTGAGATGTTTTATATTTTTTAAAAAGCTTCTGTCACATGAACATAATGTTTCAAGATGAATTTCTATTTTGTGATACTGCATTTCTAATTAATTTTGTTCTATGAAAAATGCAAATACACTTTTTCCTTTTCAAAGTAAAAATAGCTTTTCATAAAACAGGTGAGTAAAATTTGTCGGTGTTAGCAACCATTGCTCTAAGCCCATATTAAAAAAAAAAAAAAAAAAAGCTCTGAAGTCAATGACATTTCAAACTTCTCTGGTAGTGAGGAGTTAACAAAGTGAGATTCTGAAATATAGCCCGTTTCAGGCAGTGAAAAGGTTCCAGCTAACCTTACTGTTCTTGGATGAGTATCCTTTTTCATAAGATTTCTATATCCATTTGTATGAATATTAAAACACTATGCATAGCATTATCGTAGTAAAAAACAAGGAATTTATTGCTTCTGAATATTAACTTCAAGTTTGGGATTATCCACACTTGGGAGCCTCAATGTTATATATACTGATAGATAACTTTAATGTCATGTTTTTACTGCTAAATTAGGTAACTGGGCTTAGATCTCACCGTGTATGAGAGAAAGCCACTCAATATGATCCGAGCATTAAGCAAATGTGGAATGGACCTTCTAGAGGAAGGAAAAGGAAAACATTTATGCACAGTAACTGTAATAATAGTAATAATAATAACAAATATTTCTCCTTTTTCTAAATTCAGCTCTACATAGACAACATTTGGTCTGCTATTATTTTAGAGGATTTTAGTACTAGGTTGCTTAGTTAGCACAAAGAATGACTGAGAATTATCTTCCTAAACTTTTTAGGTGAATAGAATATCAAAGAATTTAAAATACTGAAAATATCCTGTTACCTTTTTTAAAATGTCATAGAAAATTTTTAGTTATAAGACAATGAATTGTAGGGAACCATTTATTGAGAGATACAAATATCATTTTGGTCTTTAGTGTCTTAATAAAGAAAATCTGCCTCAAGAAGTAAAAGGAAAGGGTTAAAATTATAGAACCAACATCCTACTTATTATTTCTTTCTTTGAAATTCTTAATATATACTTGAGAACTAATTCTAGGGAAGAATTTAGAAAACAGAGGGCTGAACAGATGGTCACTTCCAACTTTATAGTTCCAGGAAAACCAAGGGATCTCATTGCTGCTGACATCTGAAGTTGATGCAAGAAGATGACTACTATGACAGACGAAAAATGTAACAGCTAGTCAGCCCTATAATCAAGCAGCTTGGCACTTGGTGACAGCAGTTTGTCCATGTGTTGAAATCAGAAGAAAAATTTAACTGAACCCATATTACTGCTCAGAAATCTGTCCTTTTTTTTTTTTTTTTTTTTTTTTTAGTGTCATCTTTTTTTTTTTCACTTTCAGAAATGCTTTCAAAGGAAGTTGACCCAGAAAAAGTGTTTCTGTATGTGAAAGAAAAATGCAAGAAATGACGGGCAAAAATTTGACATCACATAACCCAGATCCATAAAGTCTGAAATGGCTATAAAAAAACAAGGGTTATACAGAGTACCTCTCTCTAACTCCAAGTTAAGTTTCTGTCAGTTATCTACCTTCACACTCCTCTGAAACCTCTAAAACTATACCATATTATCAAGAACATTTTAAATAATAGTTTATAACCACTATCTAAAAGGAAGTTTTCTCTCTTTTAAAGGCAAGTAGGGATTGGGTTTTACCCTGAAAAAAGGGACTCCAACATGCTAATCAGTCACAGCTTGACTGATTAGGTCAACACAGGTGGTACAATATCATATCCCTTACTATCTCACCAAAAGATAATCAAGGCTTTACAGCTGCCATGTTGAGTTATCTGACTTGAACAGAATCTCACCTTATCGATATTCCCACTACCTCCCAGAAAACAATGCATTTTCCAAGATTAAGAGAAGAGGTGTCTAAATTCATTATGTTTCTCCTTATTTAATCCAAAAGTTTAGCAATTGCTAACATGTGTTCAGGAAGTATGCTATAGAGGTCATAGCCTCGCTTTTGCCATTTTATTTGAATCAGATCATCATGGACAAAGTCAAATGCAAAAGCTGTTAAAAGTTCAAGTAGATTTCCAATCGAAGAAGGGAGGGATTCGGGCTCTGGGCTTCATCCAACCTCACAGGAACTGTGTTTCCTAACCACAGGAAGTGCCTCAATCACCTGTGAGTAACCACAAGACTTTTGTCTTTGGCTACTCTTCAAATAGATAAATCCAGGAAGATAGGTGTGGGGCTGGATAGCAGCAGCTAAGGAATTTGGTTCTATAGATTAGGCAAGACTGGGAGAGGAGACCTAAGGATTTGTTCCTGATTCTTGTTTGTTTTTGTCAAAAATATATATTTACTCAAAGGTATTAGTTCTTTTCCCTTGGAAAAGTTTAAGTATATCTGGCAAGAACATATCTAAACTATGACTCTGTCTTCTGTCTCTTCCCACTTTGCTTGAAGAGATTCTTTGCTCAACTAGTCAGAAAGGGGTAGCCAGAGATCTGATCTGCTACTAGAGAGTTAATCTTTTAACTACAATAATCTTCGAAAATAATAAGTACTTTTTTTTTTTCATATACTGTAATTGAAATACTGAGAGGTTCTAGTAGTACACTGATTTGCCTGATTCTCATCTTCACACAAATTTTCATTTCTTCAGTGGAGCAGAGATAACGACCCTTATTCCACTGTAGAAAATCTGAAACACATAAAGATTAGACAACTCCCAAAGGTCCTGCAGGAAATATATTAGACATAGAAGGGTCACCCTTATCAGCACAGAGCTCAGATAAGAATTCCAGTCTACTGCTGTAAAAACTGTCATGTCATATAGCTCCTTTCATGTGTTTACTGATGTCCAACTTAATGGTAGTTTAGTTCTCTGTCACTACCTGACTTTTGAAAGACTTTTCTAGAATCTTGCTGCAATAATTGCTAGAAGCTGTTTTCTAATTTCAAACCTAAATCATCATCATTATATCCTAAGCCCAACTCCAGTGCTTTTATTATGAAATTGGGATTCCGTTTCCACTGCAAAATGTTATGTATTATTAAAAAACAGAATAAAACAGTTAATTGTCCAAGCCCTAGATAAGTAAATGTTTATTCATTCCCTTATGTAAATAGTTTATATTGTCAAACTCATCTAAAACATGGATATAATGTTTTAAAAGACTTAGCATACTAATGAAAGAATATTAGTGGAAACCAAATTTTAAATTGCATTTTCACTTTGGTTGCTTTCTTGAATGCTATATAAGCTACAAATCATATTGGCATTTACTAATCGTAAATTACTATAATTTCAAGTAAACTTGAATTATAATTGTAATAATTGATTTTTTTCTTAACTAGTTAATTAACTTAATTATTAAATAATTTCTTAACTAACTTTAGGTAAGAAAAATAATCACTTCGAACAATACAAGTACTCTGAACTAAAAACTAATTTATCCTTATATCACTCATGAGAAGTGTTAGTGTTGTGATTGTTTAATATGTTTTTGTAGTTATTAAACTAGAGTGGACTCTATTAGAAGAAACATGATTTTTACTTTCATATATCCACTAGAAACACGGAAAGTATTTTAACAAAGATGAATAAACAGGAATACACAGAAGTTATGACAAATGATTATACCCTCAGAAGAAATCCATGTCATATGGGATTAAAACTAATTAATATATTTTAAACCATATGCTTCAACAATCTCAGTAAGCCAAATTCGTAATATCTGCTATTTGTGCAACCAATCAATTTATACATGCAGTGTAATGGTGCAGTGAAGTATAACTCTTTGCTGAGCTACTGAGCTACAGCAAATCTGGCTGAAATTTTGTATTTTTGCCCCCCATGCAAAATCTTTTTTTTTTTTTTTTTTTAAATAAACTTAATGTTCATAAGGTTAAGTAGTTTTCAGTAACCCTTCCTGACATCTGACTATCTAAGTTCTTCTTCCTTCTAATCCAATATTTAAAAAACTGATTTCCATTATTTTTTGTAGCTCTAGACTACATAAACAAAAATAAACTTTTTTATTTGTTTTTTTTTTTTTGCTTGTGCTTTATATCAAGGGCTTTACAGAGGTAACAAATTGATTCAACTTACCTATGATAAGGAAAGATAGATAGGTAAGACAAATTGATTCAATTTATCTATGAGATAAATGAAGAAAATGAAGATTTCCTTCCTTCCTTCCTTCCTTCCTTCCCTCCCTCCCTCCCTCCCTCCCTCCCTTCCTTCCTTCCTTCCTTCCTCCCTCCCTCCCTC
>NW_010579867.1:30920-64632 GCF_000705375.1 Tinamus guttatus | reverse complement strand
CTGCTTCCCTCCCTTCCTTCCCTCCCTTCCTTCCCTGCTTCCCTCCCTTCCTTCCTTCCCTGCTTCCCTCCCTTCCTCTATAGGTTACTATCTTTTCATCCTGGAAAGGAGCAGATGAGAGACCCTGGGTTTTCTAAACACATAATAAGATACACGTGCTTTATTATTGCCCACAAACAGGTCCTCATTTTGAAATCCTATCTAGGTTTTAGTTAGACATGCAGATATACCTTATAGCTCCCAATAAGGCTATCAGGAACTTTCTCTATAAGTTATCTCCCAGTTCAGCTTTTCTAATGATCAGTCAATAACATGTAAGCTGTACTGGTGTCATTAAGGATATAAGGATATATGATCTTTCAGAATTACTTGAGATGTCTTGCAACGGAATAGTCCTTCATAACCCCGAAAGAATTTGGCTTACTTTTTGTATATTTGTGGGTATATTTCAGCCAAAATTAATTTTCCTAATCAATTACAATCTTTCTCTGGACAGCAAGTTCTCTAAATGCAGTATCTCTGCTCTAATGTATTATTGTACTTGGATAATACATGTTCTTTCTCAACAAGAGTGACAAGTAGTATTTCCACATTATGACACCAAAACCAGATATTTTTTGGAAGGCATTTAGTGTGGGCAGAATAATCTTGAATTTGTTCAGAATAATTTTAATAGGTATATCCTATGTTATTTCTACCAGCTTCACTCTCACTCTATTTTGCTCTCCTGATGTATCTTACTGGAAAAAACCTTTGATGTCCAAATATAAATAAATAGTTGTTATGCACCTAAACTAGCAAACCTTCTATTATTGAGTTTACTAACTCACCCCCTTTACCTGTGGATCATCAAACATCCACAGATTTTGCTTGGCAGAGGACTGGAACTACTACTACTTAGATTTTTTGCAGTTTGCTAAGTTTGTTGATTTTTTTTCTTCTTTCTCTTGATATTCTTTTTCTTCATCCTGAAAGCTAAAACTTTGCATTTATAGACAAAGATTTTTAAAAGTCTTTTAAACCAGTTGGAATTACTCAGTGACACTATTGTGTGTCATTAATGGTAATCTGAGTGTAATTCTTTTCTGAGTAAATGGACATGCAGTATGCTCGTTAATGATCAGGAAGGTTAAAATTTTTAGACACATAGAAATATTCCCATATTTTTGTTGCTAACTTGAAACAATTGACTCGATCTTAATATGGGGGATGAAATACTAATAAAAAAGCAAATCTCTGCCTTGTTTCCTTAGCTCATTTCCATATCTCCAAAGTTGGTTTTCTGCCTCTATTTGTATCATGTTTGGATTCAAGATAGTTTATAACTAAGGCTAAGGATTTTTTTTTTTAATATTGTTTTTTCTAACTTTGGTAGCCAATTAGAAGAGACATTAATCTAAATAGAGAAATTTACATATCTCTATAACAAGTGGTGAGAAATAACTGTAAAGATTATGCAGATTATTTCATTCCAGTTGATTAGTACTGTCACTCTGTATTTCAAAATCTTCAAATTTTGGATTTCCTTAAACAATCAGAAAATATAAAATATACACAGATTCAATTCTAAACAAACAAATACAGATCAAATAAGACGTAAGACTAATTAAACACTATGGGAACTTACAATTATATTTAAACAACATGCAAATAATCAAAGAGATGAAAAATTTAGAATTTAATAAATATTTATTTTCTAAAATTTATGGACCTGTAGGATATTTTAACAGTAACTTTTTCTCCACTACATTCCAAAGGAAAACTAAAATGTCTGGAGAAAGAATGTAGTTTTATTCGACTTTCAGAAACTTCAGAAAATAGAGTAACTGAAATAGCACCTTATTGTATGTCAAAAGCTATGTAACACCTAAGAAATCTAACTGACTTAGACAATCCCATTTCATTTTCATTTGGGTGTGTGTGTGTTTGCATTTGTGATTTTTCAGTTATAAAACTATCCAATACAGTAGGATTTTTGCAAATGATACTTAAAGTATTGTGTCATTCGATAATAAGACAGAAAAAGTGGTATCAAATGTTACATGCCTACTCTCTCAGTTGTGAAATACATTTTGTATACTTTAGTTTTACTCTAGTTTCATTTAAATCAATCATTATTAGACTTTTTATCAGCAAAAGCAAATAGGAACATTGGTTTCATTTTTCTATATGCATATTTAATTTGGGTTGTGTCTTGCCCCTTCCTCTTATTAGGTTGAGAAGTTCACTTCCCACCAAATTTTTCACTACAGTTATAGAGCCAAATGCTCTCCTTTACACACGTTCAGCCTCTTTTCCTTGCTGGAGTATGAAATTTTGGTAACAGTTTCACATAAAACTTTTTATATTTTTTTAAATTTCTGGGTTTTGCAATTTTTCCAGACCAGCTTTTTAATGAGAGTTTTATTTCTGCTTTTTATCAACCTATCACTTTAACATAAGGCTTCATGTTACTTTTGAAAATGCAGTTTTCCTCAAGAAATGTAGAACTGGACATAAGACAGCTGAAGAATTTGTGTTGTCTGAAAGTTTGAAGTTTTTAAGTTATATGGGACATATTAATGTTCCCTGGCTCCTGATTTTATTATGAAATGGCTACAACACTGAAAATAAGAATAGAGAAGATTGTCAAGAACAAAGAGAAAAAAGGAAGGAACAATATAAGGAAATAAAGAAGCATCATTAAGTATATATTTTGTATACTTTCTGTCCTATTAGTATTCTATTAAGGAGCTGTTTACTGGTACAAATGTGATTAGCAGTACATTTTTTTTCAGCTAAACTGTGAAAACAAACATCATGTTTTTAATGTACCTAACCTTAAATAAATGTAAAATTATTTTTGGAAATGATATTTCTTTAAGCATGCAAATACTAGAAAAAACATTTCAATTAAGACTGCTGGAAGCAAAAGAAAGCCAAAGTGAAACTAAAAGAAATCTAACAGAAGATTTAATTTAGCAAAATAAAACCAAAGAAAGCCAACACAGATGAACACTAACCCATACTATATGATAAACCAAAAGCAAACAAACAAACAAACAAATGGGATTGCTTAAAAGCAATAAACCCAGCAATTTCTTAAAATAAGTACATGAAATTTTCCAAATGAACCCTGAAAAATGTCTGCGTAGAAAACTATTTTAAGATGGACAAAATAAGATTCCCGGAAAGTATTTCCTTTAAATTCTGCAATATATCATTACCAATCACCTCTGAGGCCTTCTCTATTTCCTTGCAGTTCTGATGTGGCTTGAAAGGTTCTGGCCTCTGTGACAAAAGTGCTGCCTTAGCAGCTTTTTTAAGGGGGAAAAACAAAAGATTCAGCAGTTCTCTGGGTTCTCTGGAGCTTCTGTTTTTGCCTTTTCTGAGAACTGATGTTGACCCAGCATTCCTTGCAAACACCTGAAATCCCTTCAAGTTTAAGAAACAACTTGGATTCTTACTTGAGAAATGTAAGAATACTTTTCTCTCCTTCGCTTGTATTTTGGCTTCATTAAAAAATGCTCAGATTACTTTCAGAAAAAAAATCATAAAGTCTGAGGCCATCATATTTTGGAGTTTTCTACTGTAAGAGTTTTCTGATCTAGGTGCAATTTAGTGATTGTGATTAGTGCATCACCACTTACAAAGAAATATTAGCAGTTATGAAATCCTGCTTTCTAGATGCAGGGAGATGGAACTAATTCTTCAAATGAATATATAATTGTCATATAGATAATTCATTTTTCTCAGGAAGTTTCCTTGGTAACCTCATCTATCCCTGTGAAAATTTAATAGGACAAATACTAAGAACAAAAAATCAATATATCTTAGACATTTTGTCTGTTACTGGATGTGTGGATCAAGATCAAAGAAAAGACTGGGAAAGTCAGGGTGCAACTAATATTTGATTGATGCTGCCTTATTATAGTATTTACATAAATAACTTTGAATATCTTACTGTGTGCAATTTAAAAAGCAAATAAAGTATCTTTAGACTGAAGAATTTAGAAGATGGTTCTTTTTAATGCCTAAGTATAATTTTAACCTTTGGTTATTATGTTAAGCAATTTGCCAGAAGAAGCCTAGGAGGGCTGCAATACATTAGTTTTGCATTTCATAGAATCATAGAATCATAGAGTGCTTAGGGTTGGAAGGGACCTCTAGAGATCATCTAGTCCAACCCCCCTGCACACGCAGGGACACCTAGAGCACGTGGCACAGGACTGCATCCAAGCGGGTTTTGAAGATCTCCAGAGAAGGAGACTCTACAACCTCTCTGGGCAGCCTGTTCCAGTGCTCTGTCACCCTCACTGTTAAGAAATTTTTCCTTAAGTTCCTATGGAATTTTTGATGTTTCAGTTTCCGGCCATTTCCTCTAGTCCTATCAGTGGCCACCCCTGAAAAGAGACCATCCCCGTCCTCTGCACTCCCTCCCTTGAGGTATTTATATACACTGATTAGATCCCCTCTCAGCCTTCTCTTCTCCAGGCTGAACAGGCCCAGCTCCCTCAGCCTCTCCTCATAGGGCAGATGTTCCAGGCCTCTGATCATCCTTGTAGCCCTGCGCTGGACTCTCTCCAGCAGCTCCCCATCCCTCTTGTACTGTGGAGCCCAGAACTGGACACAGATTTACTGATCATTTTTGAAATTGACATCAAAGAGAATTGGCCACAATGAAATCCAAGAATCAGATTAAATTTAAAATATCTAAGAGAGATGATGGAAGATATTAATACTCAATACATCAAAATATCCTGATGCCCCCAAATGAACTGCAAAATAGCTTTGATAGAGATCTGGTATAGATGATGTCCTGCTGGACCAGATATTTATCTCATAGAAATGTGGTGTATGCTTGTGCATTACACATATTTGATTAGGCAGATATGTATAACTCGGGGGAAAAATAAAATAAAATGAGGAAAAAAAGGAAGAACTGGTTGGTGAAACAGCTGTTTTTTATTTTCTTTTTAATGAAAATGTTCTGCTAAGTCATATAAAAGCCGTTTCTAACATGTTTGCAATTCCAGCCTAGTGTTACATATTTATTCTTTTAAAGTCATTTTGGCAGTTTTTTTTAGCTTGTGTTAGAATTAAAGGTAGACAGGACTGCACTAGAAAACTTTCTATTTGCTGAGTTTAAATCACTGAAAATGCAACATATAGTACCTCTCTGAGACTTGCCATTTGAACCCTGCTTTGGTCCATTTCATGGATAGTTGATGATATAAATCTCAAATGCACACTTAGTTCATACTGAATAGTTGTTTGCAGTGTTGTAGTAGTGGACAGCTTTAGATCATCTCACACAGTGAGATGATATATTGATGAAAATATATTTACAGGGTATCTGCTTTTTAATGACTACTTCATAGATGAGAAAATGTTGTTTTAACTAATAGCAATAATAAATGTAATAAATACACGTTTACTGAAGGCACCATGCAATATCAACACGGGGAGGATGCAAGTTCATTCACATTTTGAATTTTGGCTCATTACATTTTCTTCAATATTTTTCAATAGCACAGGTATAGGAAGCTGATAAAATATTCTCATCAGGGGAAAAATATCAATTAGAATTTATAATAACTTGTATGAAGTGGGTACTTCTATTCTCCCAGATCTCTGCAAAGCAACTGCAAGACTAAACTCTGCTTTGAAAAATGACAGTGAGTTATAACAAAGTGCTTTTAAAGTATATATGATGACCAAACCGTGTCTTCTTCAAAATGAATACAACTATGACTTAATTTCTAAGAATAAAAAAAAAACTTTTTTTTTTTTTAAATTTTGAAGTTCTTCCTCTTTCATAGTTCTTCCTGTTTCACTTAGCTTACCAATAGGTACTTCTGGCAAGGAAAAAGCAGGTTTTCTTCATCCCAACAATCTTAATCAGATGACTTGATGTAATAATATCAATGTAATCTGAAATATTCCCTGTACTTTGTTAGAGAGTTAAAGTGTCATCAAATGATCAGAGTTATTTTTTATGAAGAAACTATGCAATATACATAATTTCTAGATGTTTTTTTCTTCATGTGTATTTTAAGTTCTGTCACCCTCTTAAATCAGTGAAGAGTTAAAATGCAGGTTGAGCAAACAAGCTTTTCTCATGAAAAAATCCCACACAGCACTCTAAGTGAATACTCTAACTTGGTCATTTTTCATGAGTCTGACTTTAAGTACTATTTATTTCTCTACAAGAAGTCTGAGAAATTAGTATATAGAGAAAATTCATGGTTTACAAACCACAGTCACTGACTGCAATAAATGTTAAAGTGATTTTTTCCCTAAATATTTAATTTAAATATTCTACATAGAAGACCTGATCAGAGGTTTTATCGGATTTCATCTCTAATTTTCCTGCATATAAGGGAAAATGAAATATTTCCTTCTCCCATCCTTCAACCTCCTTATCATACTCCTTTTTAATTTCAGTCTTGAAGAACTAGCATAACAGGGCAATGCATCCCTTATCAGAGCTGAAAATAGTGGATCAGATGAAAGTCCAGTGACATTCTGAAGAATTATGGGATTCTCATAAACATGGTATAATTATGTCTTTTGCGTGTGCTTGCTTCATAGTAAAAAGCACTCAGTACTGTTGTACTTCAGAAGACTGCTTGAACTTTTCTTGGAGAAGAATTACATTCTCCGTGCGTTCATAAGAAATTAATGTACATTAATCAGTTTATAAAACTGCTAAGTTCTTAACACTGAAAGGTCAAAAGGTTCCATTCTAGGTCTTCAACATGTTCTTATCTGATGACAAGGCATGGTAATTGAGTGAATTAGAATTTTTAGCCTTATTCCATACCTAGGCAAAACAAAAATTAATCCGTGCATAAAGACTGGGATTGTCATCTTTCTTCAAGAGCAGTTAATTCAATCATAATACAGTTTAACATTTCCAGAAAAGTTGATGTTGCAAACCTTTACAAGTGACAACTCAAAAAAAGCCAAATTTCACTTGCATAAGATTATGCTGACACCTCAACATATCTTAAGAAAATTGAAGGATAAATGTGGCAATCAGGTCCTTGGAGCTGATTTATTGTAGCCACTTGACCCAGTTGCACAATTAACGGTTTTGATGTGATTTGCTGTGTTTGTATTTGGAACCAGAAAAGAAAGAGTTTCATGATTAACATCTATAGCAAGAAAATCATCTCAAAATATAAAGACATAAGAAAAAAAAGTGTTGTAATTTACCAAATGGAGAAAAGGAAAGTACTTTATTTTTAATTTACTTCTTTTTTAAGACTAATTTCTGTCTACCTGATATTACTTTTTTATGATGCTATAGGAAATCTGCATTTATAAGGAGCATATGTTTAAAATCATGTCTTTGGCAAATTTTTGTTTATTTTCAGAAAGCAGAAATTGGTGTTACTACTTTTTTTTTTTGAACTAAGCAAGAAATTCAGTTTAATGATGGCAATTATCAATTTATGCTTGGCTAAACATCAGAAAAGAGAGGAAGAGGGAAAAACCTTACTGTCCACTGTAACAACTAATTAGGCATTACGAACACCTCTTATTTTCTTTAATTTCATGGATTTCAGTATGTGAAAATATGGAGTATGTGAATGGCACTAACAGGAAGACTGTCCCAAAGATTCCAACAGAACAGAGATATGTGATACACAGAATCACAGATGGTTGAGAGATTGCCTAGTTCAACCCTCCCCGCTCAAGCAGGGACACATAGAGCACATGGCACAGGGTCGCATCCAAGTGGGTTTTGAAGATCTCCAGAGAAGAAGATTCCATAACCTCTTTAGGCAGCCTATTCCAGGGTTCTGCCAGCCCCACAGTAAAGTTCTTCCTCATATGGAGATGAAACTTCCTGTGTTTCAACTGGTATCCTTTACCCCTTGTCCTATCACTGGTCACCACCGGGTGAGGTGGTTTCTCTCTATTACAGATGATTTCAGCAAGGTGATATTGTTATATGCAGGTAAGTGATTCAGCTCCCTTGTCTAGAAGCAGGAAAGTGTCTTTCAGAAATGGTTAAGATCAGCTGTCGGGTAACAGTAATACAGATTGTTTGTAGAAACATGGATTTTCTCTTTATCCCGATAAATAAATAATCACAAAATAGTAATTTAACTGCAAAATAGGTCTTGTCAAGAATAGGCTTTCTAATGATAGCTTACTGTGCATTAAACCTGTGTTGGTCTACTTTTCTGTTTTTCTTAAAAAAAGACATTTATTGCTCTGTCAAAGTTCAATATCTAGGTTAAAATGCTTCAGAGAAACACCTATTTGAAATACACTGAGCATTTTCCTATTATTTTTTGCATGTAATTCTAACTATAGCCTCTTAAGCTTGAAACTGTTCCTCTAATCACTATCTTAATATTTTGAATTCATCACAGTACACAAGTGCATAATGGAGAGTCATCCACTTGTTGTGTTTATATTTTTGGACTAGAGTCTGGAAGCAGATTTGCCATTGGAGCAGGCGGGTAATTCTGCCTTCTTTACAATATGGGAATTATTTTATACAAGGTAATTGCCTGGAGACTAATTTCAGTCAGAATTTTGCAAATTTTCTTTACATGGGTAGCGTGAATGCCTAAATGATCTACAGTACTTGACCAACTCTCTGAGAGACAGTTTTATTTTGAAAAAAAAATCAGGATATTGGTTCAAACTGCTTACTTTAACAGAGAGCTTTTCCCATAGTACAATAATCTTCATTTTGATCATTGTTTTCTTTAAAAAAACTCCAGCAAACCAATGTAAGCAAGGATAAATGCCACCACCACCACCTATGTGAAAAGCTGTGTTGAATAAGTTTTTTTTTTTCTTCTCTACCGGTGCTTTTTCAATTTCATGGCACACATCCTGCTCTTTTATTTCAGTTAAAAAGCTGATGCACAATTAATAAGACCAGAAAAGATTTTTTTTCAATTAATCCCATTAGAAATGAGTATGTGTGATTGAAATGTTCTTGATAAAGTCATATTTAGCCATTCAGTTTGCACTGAACATCATCTTTACTATTTGCGACAATAAGGTTTTTTAAAATGAAATTAATTAAAATATTTCCAGAAAAAAATTCTGCCAGAGAGGGCACAGATTTCAGTTATTTTCTTTATGCCTTGCTCAGATATTTCCTGATTTCTTTTTTTTTTTTCAGTCCAACAGATGAGATGTGATTATGAGTAATTTTCAAAGTTAATGAAAACTGTCTTTTAGCTGTTATAAAGCTGTCAAAATATATTTTATATTATTCTCATCTCAGCATTTCCTCGGGTATGTTACAAGATAACTATTTGCTGAAATGTCAGAGCTTAACACTGACATCAGGGTAGGAAGCAAATTTGGGTAAGAGGAGAAAAACTATCAAATAGATGCTTTAAAACCTTTTTTAATCAAACTTAGGACCCTCAGTACTATTCAAAACACAACTACATATGGCTAAACTAATGGGAAGACCTCGTGATTAAAGTGAATGGCGCTAGTCCTGACTTTAATAGATATTAATTTATTTTAAGAATCAATTTAATTCTGGTTTTCTTACAATGACACACTCTTGGTTAATTTTTACATACCGAGATTGATTTTTTTAAAAAAATCTTAAAATAATGATATATTATCTCCACCTTCTTTGAACTCTATCTTAATGTGATTGTTATTGATACTTGCTTTCCTTGGGCCTAAGTGGAAAATAGTCTTGTCAACATAAATATTGCCTTTGTGAAGATAGCCCTTCTTGTTGCCTTTCTGGGAACTAACCCAATAATTCAAACTCAAAAGTCTGAAATGTTTAGAAGAAAATACAATTATAGATCAAGATTTCTGAGGAATTTCTACTCTTAGTCACTGTCCCCCAAGATAATCAAAAATAGCCCGTATTGCGTAGATGGCTAACTTCAAATTAAGGAAGCTTTGGTATTCATATGTATTGAGGATAAATAAAGAGTAATATCTGTGTTTATTTACAGAGTACATAAGCTTAGTAAAGGAAATGCAATGACGTTGTAGAGATCACTCTATATTTTCAAGATGAAAAACAGTTTGTGATATCCTGCAACACACAACGCACTCATATAATTACCGGTCATATGTACAGAAAAAGAATAATATTTTGGGGGCATTAGAACTCTGCCTTAGCTATAAAATAAAGCAATTTACCATGGTCATATACTGCTGTTGTTCTTGCTATTTATTTCTAGTGAGAATAACAAAAAGATAAAACGGGAAAAACAACAACAACAAAAACAGGAGGAAATCCTGCAATTTTGTCTTTAAAGAGAGAACATATACTGGGACTTTGGTCCCAGATAAATGAAACAGAATGATAGTCTGGCACGTTCTGAGGAAATAGGAGCCTGCCATGTTTTTGCTTGAGCAAAAACATTGTTTTACTGGTTGTTCCTCTGAATCTTAAGATTTAAGAAAAAAATATTAAAAAGAAACAAAATGAACCGAAGATCACTTCAAACTTCATGCAGTAACTGAAATACTTCCAACATAAAATATGCATGAAGATAAGAAAATATTAATTCCCAAAATAATGCTATTAGTGAACAAAGGGAAATAGAGGATTATAATGCGTCTTTAATTATATGCACTTCAGCAAAAGAAAGGATATAAATTTTGTATATTGGATTGGATTTACTTTAAAAGTGTCAACAGGAAGGGTATAAAATGAGCTAAACAGTTCAGTTAATCTGTCTGAAGCTTTTTTGTGTCAAGTAGGACAAATGAAGAGGAAAGATTTTCTAAATGTTAACTGTTTATAATACCAGTAATCTAATGCCAATGATGAACATGCTGATTGTGAAATCTCCTAACTGCCATTAATCACTTCATTTTTTTTTTCTTAATGAAACACACTGAAGTTTGAATTAAATATTTATTTTCTCTTCTGTTTTCTGTCTAGGTCCCTCTGAATGGCAGCACAGCCCTTGGTAGTGTTGGCCACTCCTCCCAGTTTGGTACGATCTGCAAACTTACTGAGGATGCACTCCGTGCCCTTGTCCAAGTCATTGATGAACCAGTTGAACAGTACTGGGCCCTGCGGGACGCTACTGGCCACAGGCCTCCAACTAGACTCAGCCCCATTTCCTATCACCCTCTGGACTCTGCCATCCAGCCAGTCCTCAATCCACTTCACTGCCAAGTCATCCAGTCCACACTTCCTAAGCTTTTCTGTGAGAATGTTATGGGAGACTGTGTCGAGAGCTTTGCTGAAGTCAAGGTAGACAACATCAACGGCTCTGCCATCATCCATCCAGCCAGTCATCCCATTGTAGAAGGCTATCAGGTTCATCAAACATGACTTCCCCTTAGTGAATCCATGCTGACTACTCCTGATCACCTTCTTTTCCTTCACATGCCTGAAGTTGGTCTCTAGGATGAACTGTTTGGAAAGAAATTTTCTAAAACACTTTTGGTTTTATGTCATGCCATTTTTTTTGATATCTAAACATAAACATTTTGAAGTCTCAAGTTTGAGAAAGTGAATATTACTGAGAGTGTGAAAATAGGATCCTGAGAATGGAAGCATTAAAAGGCAACAAGAAATGTCATAATTGAAGTCCCAGAACTGTCTCAGACAATTTTAACTGTTATGATAGTAACAGCTGTTTTGCTTTTTTTTTTTTTTTCATTCATTGTGATTGTATATTTTTTGCCTGGTTGAAAATATTACAGAGATCTATATAAAGGAGAAGTATTTTTCCATAAATAAAATGCTATATTGAGCAAACACATACTTTGATTATAACTTTTATGGCTGCTCAGTTCAAAAAAATAGTTTAAAATGCTTAAACATTTAGAGAAAAAAAAGTGAACAAATTTTCTTTAGCTGTCATGATACATAGATAATAAATTTACATTTGCATTAACTCTGTACTGAACTCATTTTTATGCTACTTTTATAAAAACTGATCTGCCATACAAAAATACTGTTGAAAACTGACAGTAATCAAAGCTAGATGTATACTGCCATTTCAATTATATATTACTCCCTACAAATATATATTATATATATAATATATAAAATGTATTTACACTAAATTATTTACAATTTAATTTTTTTTTCCATCTGTCAGCACTGATTTTACTAAAACTACAGAAAATACTCATCTTAGGAGTTAGAGCAAGTATTGAAGTTACATTTGAAAAGATCTATTTCCAAAAAAATGATCAGCAACTGGAAATTTGAAACTGAATCTAGAACTAATTATATGATTATTTAGTATGGCTATGAAAACTATGACCTATTAGTTTAACTGTAAAGAACAGGGTGAATTTAATCTAGTGGAATTGGAGAGAAGACAACACAATGCAAAAATGACTGAAATAAAAGAAAGAATCTGTTTTGCAGGGTTTCTATAAGAACATAAAGAAACTTTAAGCAATGGGCTTCTACTTTAGGTAATTTTTTAATAGTAAAGATATGAAAGTGGAACACTGAGTAGGAAGAGTATGACAAGAATTTGGATTAAAATTAATTAGGATTGATTTTGATAGATTTTTCATCTAATTTTAGATGACATGAAAGAATTAAATAAGTTTTCACTTCCAGCCCTACTTTCTATGTTTCTGACACAGAAATCACTCATTTCCACCCAAAACTGATATTTTGGGAAAGAATACTGTGTTTATTTTAGAGCGGTTTCTAAACACAAAGGACATCATCTAATATAATGGTAAGCCAGCTTCCCAATAGCAAACTCAAGAACAAGTTTATACTAGTACTACAAATAATAGTGCAATTCTAGTATAATTGGAAATGTGTTTTATATGTGTATATATATATATACACTACACATGCACATAAGTTTTTTGAAAAGCACATACACAAGTAGTAAATTTAATAAGCAGGTTGAGATATTAATTGCATTCACTTTGCCTGACTATACTTATGACCACATATGCTTTAAGGAAAAAATCGGTAATATCATTTAGAGACTAAGGAGCTGAAAGATATCATTTCATCTTCAAAGAAACTGTGGAGTTTATACCTTCATGAGCAGAGACAATGATGGCATTGGGGAAGAGAAAAATTAAACTACATGAAGTGACAGTGATAAATAAAATTAAACAATTCCAGAGCTGTCCTTTAGGCAAACAGTAAGTCCTATCATAACAGTTCTTATCAAATAAAAGCCAACTGGGATAGAAAAATTCAGTGTGCTCACTCCAGCTGGTCCTTATGTGACAGATAAAGGACCTGAAAATACTCCGAACCTTAATCAGCTAGAATTTCAAAGATGACAGCATGTCCGGTGATTAATCTGGGAGTCAGGATATCTGTGATCTATTCCCCTTTCTCTTGCAAAAAGCAAAGGTAATTATGTGAGCTCACAGCTGATTACTTGTGCATCTGAGATAAAGCGAGGCTGTCATGGGAGGTTTGGAGAGCATTTTGAGCACTCAGTAGTCAAAGAAGAACGGATGGTGTAAAGCTTTGGCCTTCTGCCATGGGCAACGGAATTAAGCTCATGGTGGATTTGAAAGCTGGAGTTTATTTAAGAACATGAAAGATTAGAGCTTTTACCCTGTTTGATGATTCTACACACTCACTTGCCTACCCCAACTTGCCAAAATGGCAAGAGGATCTTTAGAAGAGCTGGGTGTCCCTCACTGCCGTCTAAATTATTCTCTCCCTGAGTACGAAGCTGCCTAGTGCCGTATTTTCCAAAGGAGAGCTGAAGTAATTAGAAAACACAAATGAAATGAATTTTATATGCTCACTCAAAGGAAAAGACTCAGTGGATTCAGTTCCAGACTGCAGACAGTTACACAAGTAGGTGCCAAGTGTCTGAATTCACTTTCATAACTTCATTTCCTTGAGTGGAAATTTAAGGCTTGGTGCAGTTGTCTAAATAAAGGCATTTTAAACCCTTTGAAGTGCCCTTGGGTGTTTGAGAGAGCAGGCACACCATGTGAGAAGAAGGAAAGTTTATGAGGCAACCATTCCCCTCCTGGCCACTGATAGAGGCAAGGAGAGATATGCTATGGAAATTAAAATGACATTAGGGATATGTATTTATGCAAATAAATACCATTTTAAGGATCAAATTCAATTGTCCACATGTAAGTATCTAATGCCATTTGAGATGTCTCATTTTCTCAGTGACCAAAAACCTGAACCTTTCTGGAATGACAACAGGAGTTGTTATCTACTTGTAAGGGATAATCTTATTTTTCTTTCATAACCGAGTACACAGGAGATTGTCTAATATCTGTGAGTTACTGATTCAAGATGCACATATGCATCTTCCATTAGTCTGCGAACTATTTTAGGTGATAGTGCTGTCTGTTTCTGCTAAATCTGTGAAAAAGTAAAGATCCATTTGGCCAATAAATGACCGTAAAAGAAAGAAGCATTATGTTACAGCTTATCACTTAAATTACTTAAATGGGTTCATTTTTTATTATAGGTGAGGTAGTTCTAAAAGTGTCATGAATATGTCTGACATAATGTAGATGTTTGCAAAATAGAATTTTACTGAATATAAAATGAATAAAATCTGATTCAAAGGGCTCTATTCCAGCCTTCACTGGTGATGATTATCCTAACTGACAATAATAGAAATCAGAGAATAAAGAAAAAAATATTTGATCATTTAGTTGTAGGTGCATACATTTTCAAATTTATTACCACCTCTTGACTTTTTATTTTATGGAAGCATGATATGAATAAACTTTAAATAAATCATTGCTGCCATTGCCATATACTGTTCTGTCTTTGTTCCACAGAAAATCAGAAAATAATTAGATCACCACAATTAATGGATGAGAAATAATCCTAAACAATCCTTTGAAGTAGAACCTATGAAAATTCTGCAGAAAGTCAGAAAAATTGCACTTGTATTATTTCAGTCATGGACTGAAGTTTTAGGTGTCTATAAGAATATCAGATCTTCATAGATTACATCATGTGACATGATATAGCTAAACTACTGAGCTCCAATAGCATTATCTAAAGATTATGCTTAAATATTTTCACAAACAAGAACTACAGTGGAATTTTGATGGAAGTTTCCATGACATCCACATTAATAGTTCCAAATGAATTATAAATGATCACTATTAACACAGTGAATATCAAATGTGTTGATAATGATGGGACACTTGAAATGAAATAGAGACATAATAAAATAAGAAGTTCTTACATAATGAATTCATGTGGTTTTAATCCTAATGGCAAAAACCATAATTCATTCATTTGGTATTTTCATAGGATGGAATATGCCCACTTCTGAAGGACACACAATAAATATCAGTAACGTGTCCTTAGTGTCAATGTTCTATCATGTCTATATAATTATTTTGAAAACAGAGGACTATAAAGAATCAAATAATGCTTACCTTTAACCATACATACACATACACACACATATAAAAGATAATAGGATAAAAGCATTAAAGTATAAAAAGATGAGGAGGTGTGAAACTGACAGGAGAAAGGGAAAAAGGCCATGGCTAGGGCCAGAACAAGGAAAAGGAGCTTCCATTTTCACTCAGATAAAGCCATTGTTCCCTGTTCTCTGCCAGCTTAGGTATCACACTCCTGTTGTTCACAGGGAGTTCACACATTAAAAATCAGTGACTTTGAGTGGGAGAAATGACTGAAAAAATTAACAAAATATGTTGGTTTGAATATCTAAAAGAAACTATTTACAGAAGAAAGATATCAAATCTTAAGCGGTAATTTTCTGAAAAAAATATGATCATGTTAATCTAACAATTATACGAATAACTAGTTTAAGTTTAAATTGCGGAGTGGAAAAAAAAAAAGGCAGACTAACGAGCCTAGATGGATTTTTAAATAATAAGTTAAATTTAATTTCTTCTTCATCTCATGATGATATATGCTTCTGTATAAAGCCTTCATATATTCCAGAAAGGTCATGTGACCCAGTAAAAAAAATGGAATACTTTATCACACATGAAATATGCACTGATCTCTCTTTTATTCACTTTAAATGTTATGAGAGATGTATATGCCTGCCACAGACTATTGTGAAATCAGTAGGTTAGAAAAATTCACTGGGAATCGTTCACTTTAATTTATCAACATCTATTCTATGAACTAGGAAATTCTTTATCAGTTATTCACAAAACACTGGGACATACTGATAGAAACAGTTGAGCCGTTGTACTCATGGTCAGTGTGTACTCAATGTACACTCTTATGTGTACATATTGAAAGCATATATTTTTTTTTCGTAAATGGCTATAGAAATCATATCTTAGACACTATTGAGTTTAAATAAAGTATATTTTAAAATTCTTTTAATAACTTTAATTCTTTTAATAATGATCATTAAAAGTTTTTAACATTTTCTTTTTATTTCATTCTACTCTACACCAGGATATCACAAAGGAGCCTCATGGTGACTAGGAAATTGTACTTCCACATTCTCCTTACTAGCATGTGGAAGATCCTGACCTCTGAAGGGAGGATGTGTTTATAGTATTTAATTTTTTATTCATCTACAACCCATAATTGTTTCATTGATAAGGAAAGGTTGCTTGGTTAGGTGGTTTCAGTTTTGTTTTGTATGTGTAAAGGTAGGTAAGTGAGGCTAATTCCATTGTATATATTTTCAAAGTTTCTCTCAAGTAGTTTCTCCCCTAGTATTGCATTCATTTTTTGTCAGAGACATGCTCTTCAGAATAAGGGTTACATACATTTAAAATATCTTTGAGAAATCGGAGAGATGTAAATTTTAGGAAAAAAGACAAAAGTATAGAATATTTTTCTGGAAAACTGTAATGGTTTCCAGGCAATTACTGTGAGTAGCCTTACAAATGACATGAGCTTATCATTTAAACAGACTAGGTGAGTCATTTAGTCCTTGTAAAATCTAATTAGATATACTGCGCTGATTCGCTTTCTTAGCAATTATTCCAGTTAAAAAGATTTAACTAGATGTCAATTAAAGGTCAAATCTTATTCCTAATGAAATCAGCATAATCTTTATCTCTGATTTCATGAGGACAAGGATTTTGTTTTAATTAACTATATGCTAGTATAGATAAAATAAATTAATAAAATATTAACACAAGGTAAAGCTATCTTCCTTTCACAGTTAAGGTCTGCAAATCTTAAAACATTTGGTCTTATTCTGAGGTTACCATAGTATTATGGCATGGACATGAGTGCATTTTTTCGGCATAGGTATTTGCATTTGATGTTTTTAGTAGTACCTGAGTTCATAAGTGCAATGGCAGAGTAGACTCACATTAACATTTATCATTTAAAATTCTAAAGAAAAAGAGGATTGTTTCTGAAAAAGAAGATGGGATCAAAGGAGATGTAAAGTGAAAAGTGTACTTTAACATATGCGCCTGCCCCTAGGTTTTACACTTGGAAGATTACACTTCTTGTTATATAGAGAAGTTATGATTGTAGGTTTTTCCACACAAATGCAAGTTTAAAAACATCACTGTAGCCATTATTATGATGTCTGAAATGCTACTGTTTGCATTTGCACATGGGGCATCTTAGGTATCTTAAGTTGGCAAGACAGATCTATGTGCAGTATCATTGCAAGTATCAAACTTTACACTACGCGGCAAGTACACTATCACGGTATGGCATGGAACTTACAGCATGGAGTCCTGTACAGACATGCAAACAGCTGTGAACTTCTGATGCTTCCTGTGCACTCATCATTGCAATGACTACATTATGGCTGCAGAGTCCATTTTCAAAATGAGCATCCAGGATTTTGATTTTGAGGTCTGTGGCTTCATCTGCTTGCTGAACACAACCAGTCTATTAAGTTGCTCCTGGCTCCAAGACAGCGGCACCTCCAGAACACTTAATGTCAGTCAGTCAGTCAGACAGAGAATGCTCAGACTGCCTAGCACACAGTTTTGGATCTCTTGTGAAACCCTTCTGAGTCCCTTATAGCATTACTACAAGAAATTATCTTCTATGTTTTTTTTTTTTTTTTTTTTAACATTACAAAGCACCCAAACAGCATTAAGGCTGTATATTACTCATCCCTGTAATGTCATCATAATTTGAGTTCAGGACATCTGTATTTTGTTTTGAGGAGTCTTCACGAGGACATAAAAAATTGTGTGACCTGCTAAGTCCAATGGGAGTTTGTTGGAGCACTACATAAGGTAGAGGCAGCCAAATCAGGAAGAGTATTGCCTAAGCTGCAGCCCTGGAGCCCATCTTATCCCTGAACAACAACTGAACACCGTGTCAAAGAAGGTTAATTTGCACAAAACAAAAACATGCCTGTAGCTATGTTAAAAAAAAAAAAAAAAGTATAAGCAGCTGACCAGTGCTGGAGTCCATTTTCTAATGAACCTTCACTTATCAGTATAGATAAATTAAGACTTTTTATTCTCCACTTTCTTTCCTTAGCTGTCTCTGCTGATATTAAAAGCATATTAGCAAACCTGGTTAAAATCACTCTTGAACCACAGAACTTGTGCCATGCTTCTCCACTCTGACGGATTTGAGAATGGTGTGGTGTTCTCTTGACTATTTACAATTGCTTGTAATGTGAATGAACAGAAATCTTCTCTGCCAAGTGTATACATTTGCTAGATATATTATGGAGGTTATTATGAAAATTAAAATTAAAAAAAATTAAGAAAACTAATAACAAAAAAAGAGAAAAAATAGTGACTACAATTATCTTTGATCCTTTACCATTTCACAAAGAAAGGAGAAGGAAAAGGGCAAGCAATAAAAAGAATCAATAGGTGGCAGACAAATGCTACCTTTTCTGCACAGGATCATGCATTTATAATTAGTAGTTTCCAAATACCTAGGCAAGTATAGATCAAATAGACTATATAATATATGCAGACTATAATAGATCCAAATCTGAATATGGATGGTCTGTTCATCTTATAAACTGTGATCAGAAACACAAAACAACTTTACGGATTTGGTAATTTCTAGTGAGTATGAACGTTGGGCACATTGCAAAAAATTGTATTTTAAATGGCTGAACTCTGCAGAAATGACATAATACTCAGGAAAGGGAAAAAAAAAAGAAAAAAAACCCACCCCAAATACAGCTATATATTTATTTGTTGTATTTATTTATTTATTTTTGTTTCTGTTGGCAGCATATGCTCATATTGAAAAAAGAAAAAATAAAAACATGCTATAAATAGGATGGCACTGTAGATTAGCTAGAAGGTTAATTTTGCATTGTAGTACTTAAGGCCAAATTCTGAAAAGCATATGGAAGCAGGTCTGATGCTTATTCCTCCTAAGCCATTTTGGCAGAGATATGTTATCAAAATATTGTTTGTATATTGGGTAAACATAGTCTTTTCGCACATTAAATGTACTCACAATCTGCAGGCAGATTGCAGAATGAGGGAGCAGACACATAATTGTGAGGTCAGCAATAACCCTAGGCCATGTGCCCGTAGTCCTACATGGCATATTTCAGCTTTTTCTTGTTAGTCAAATGTATAAAAATGGTTCATTAGTAATTTGGTAATTAGTAATTGGGGATAAAATTTCCTAACAAAATGTTACACACTTGGATGTATTTTCCAGAAATGACAATCTCCAACCTTGATCCTTTAAATGAAGGGAAGAATAGCCTGTCCTGTGTCTGCCCTGACTTAAATGGATTTTTTTTGTTAATTCTTTTTAATGGCATTTTCCTCACGCATACAGATACACACATGCAGATAACAATTAGGAAATTGAGATGTTGCAACATTTGTGGCATTGGAATATATGAAAAATTAGCCAGTTTATTTTATTGTTAACATGACATCCACATTAAAAAAAAAGTTGAAGTTTAGGCGACTTGAACTTGGCGTGCAGGCTGAATAAAAGCCAACATAAGCAGACTGATATTCTAAATGGTACTTGCAGTTCTCTTTCTTTTTTTATCTTTCAGAATAGTATTTGGAAGATCTTACTCTTTTCAGGCAAATCATTTCTTTCATCATCTTTCTGATTATAACAAATAAAGCTTTTCTAAAGGATTCACAAACATACTCCAGATGCCTCATATTCTTTTTAAAATTTTTTATTCTGATGAGGCCACATCTGGAGTACTGTGTGCAGTTCTGGGCTCCCCAATAGAAGAGCTTCTAGAGAAGGTCCAGTGTAGAGCAACAGAGATGATTAAGGGACTGGAACATCTATCTTACAAGAAAAGACTATGTGAACTGGGCCTCTTTTGTCATTTTGTTTTTGTTTGAGGTTGTGGAGTCTCCTTCTCTGAAGATCTTCAAAACCTGCCTGAATGCAACCCCGTGCCACGTGCTTTAAGTGTCCCTGCTTGAGCAGAACGGGTTGAACTAGAAGCCCCTTGCAATCTCAATCATTCTGTGATTCTGAGAGTCCCTCTTTTTTTTTTTTTTTCTGGATAATTACTGTCTGGGGTTTATTTTTATAGTATTTACGCACTTTCTTGAATTTGTATATTTTCAATAAACCTGCTGGTCGAAGATTTCACTTCCAGTTAAGTCTAAAGCTTACAAGCTACGAGTTTGTTTCTCTTTACTAGTGAAAGATATCTTTAAATAAATATCACAAATTTAATATTGTGAACAAATGTCAAGTCCTTCATGGTAAAAATCAATCTGTATCTTGTATTCTTTGTTATTTCTTGCTCTTTATTATGATTGTGCCAACCTGTATCAGAAGTTGTAGAAATAGCATACTTTTCTGTTAGAGCAATGCAGTATGTTTAAGCGTGGTTTTGTGTGTGTGTGTGTGTTTTTTTTTTTTCTTTTTTTTTTTATGGCCTGTTTGAGCTTAAATACATGTAAATGTATCTTTACCACCTGTAGTAAGCAAGTGACTCCACTTGCTGGTACCAAGGCTAGGGTATATTGATGAGGAGCACGAAAGAAAAAGAGTGAGAATTTCAGAAACACTTTGAAGGTGTCCAGCATCTTTTAGGACATGATGATGACACTGCCTAAGTACTGCTTTTCCCAAGGAGATAGCATTCCTTCAACTTTGCCCTAGAGCACCTGGCAGAGTACTTGAGCAAAGCCTTCACTGTGCTACTGCTGACTGCAACCATTGCTGCTCTGTCAAGCACAAATAAAGTATCCAAATATCTCACTTATAGTGGCTATGCTGAGGGGAGGCAAATCACACTTCTCGTATGTTTAACAATTTTGCCGGATTGGGATAAGAAGCCTTAAAACGCTAACGAGACTAACTGCTATCCCTGTAGAAGAAGCAAATTGCAAAAAGTTAAGAGCACAAACAAGGGTTTGTGTGTTACTGCTGGCGTTCAGAACAAAAATTAATTTTATTTACTTTTGGCAAAGTTTTATTCCTGTCCACTGATAATAATATTTAAAAATAGCAATTAAAATATATATCATTTGTAGATGGACTATATATTGGTGACAGATATGTTGAGTTACACTCTAGCGAATGTAGCTCAAAAAAGTATAGAGAATTCATTATGGATCCTTAAAAGTACCTAAATATCTGACATTTTTTTAATGGCTGGCATGTCTCCAATCCAGATGATAGTTTTTTTATATTTCTAATAGCTTGCGTTAATTCAGCTTTAATCAATGTTAATGCCATTAATCATCTTTAGGGCCTAAATTAATCAGAGTAAATTAATAGTTACTCTTTTGTATTGCTATGTAATAAAGCTAACCTGCATTTTTTTTTCTCTTGTAAAACTTTCATGTATCTTTAACATTATGCTAGTCTGTTTCTTCATTAGTTAAACCTTTGGCATGCTATACTGGGATTAGATTTTTCACAGATAAAAAATTAATTAAATGTAATCAACAGCGGAAGCCTGTACATTCAGGAAGGGATCAATCTAAAATTGTTTTCATACTTCCTTACAATGAGTTTGCTGAGTCAGAACATATTCTCAGTCAGGTCTGATCCAGTTATGTAGTGATTGTTTAAATCAAAATTCACTTAGTGGCTACATTAAAAAAATAAATGAATAAGTAAATAAATAACCCTGCTTTTATAATCTGAAACAGGCATCATGGAAAAGGGTTGCAGATTAGAAAGTCATTAGAGGCCATCACATATTGTATTCTGCACATATGAGATAACGAAACTATATTTTTATCTGTCTCAAAGGAAGTTTAGTAATATATTTATTTTATATGTGTTTACTGTTAATGTTCAGATTTCACTTTTGATAAAAGCCCAGCTCAGCTCAGATTATGTTCTAAAGCTGCATATAGCCTTCCTTGAAGACAAACAGAAGTCTAAATCTATAGGCTGAGGATTTTGCTTCATCTAAGGTGGATATTGTTCTGCAGGAGATGAGGAAGAGTTGCAGGACTGAGGATTGCTTTGTTCCATAAGTACTATATATACTTTATTTGATTGTTTATTGGCAAAGGGAAGTTGACAGACTAACAGAAAAGATGCTGCAGCAATACACTCCATTTTACCTATGTTTACAAGACAAACTGCAAACAGCTACAAGCAAGCTCAAGCAGGGTTACAGCCAGCCTGCCACCAACCAGATGCTCATTAGCCCCAACCAGGGAAGTTCATAGGCAAGGTATCATGGTGCTACAGCTAAGCTAAAACTCCTCTCTCTGAGAACAGCTTGTTATTCTGGGCTTATCACTGCTCTAAATGTAGTAAAACAGCTGATTAACTAAAAATAACTTTGGAAGAAGGCTGAATCTTAAGGGAAAAAGGACTAAAGGTGAAAAATTACCTGGATGCTGTTTAGATCAAAGATGTTAGCACAACTGGAAAAATGGGGGTAGCTTTCTATGGTCCATATGAGAAAGCACCTCACTTTTTGACAGACATGAATGCAGTAAATCCAGTACTTCGATGGTTGAATGTCTGAAATGATTATTTTTGTTGCTATTGTTGTTTAAATGAGGAATTTTAAGGCAAGGCAATTTAAATCCAAATTATATTAACACAAATAAACAGCAAGACCAAATGAGGATTTCTGTGTAAGAAAAGAATAATATTGTTTTCCCCCCCATAAATGACAGAAACACAGACCAATAGGAATAAGAATATCCTGAGGAAATGATGTGGATACATTTCAAAGTTTCCAACCTACTCACTGAGTATTCTTCATGCTTTTGTTGATTTTCATAAATGGACCTCTCAGAAAAAATAATGCTGGCCAAGCATAAAGCCAAGTGAGAATGGAGGAAAATATCCATTGTCAGAGTAGTAAAATAAAGCATAGCAAGAATAAAATTTGATCTTATACAGTACTTTTTCAGGCTAAATTCCTATTTAATTAAAAAGGAGAAGAATATAAGTATAAATGTTATTACTCTTCCTATAGTACATGCACACAACAATAATCAAACAGACATAAAGTAATATGACCAAATATAAAAACACTATAATCACAAACCAAAGGCATTACAAGTTCTTGATCACAAGCTCTCAAGATTATGACTGAAATAGTATCAATATATATAGATAATACAGCACCTAGAAAGCCCCAATACCAAGTAGCAGCCTCCTTGCATGTTTTCTTTGTCTTTATCAAATGCAGAAAGTAAAAATTAAAAAACAGTTATGCAGATGCCACAAGGTTTTATTCATCACTGCTAATTGTAAGCAAGATAAAATGCTAAGTAGGTAGGCCACACCCAGTCATTTCAATTACACCCATTCAGGGTCATTTGATACTTTCAACTCTTCAGGCTACTGCAAAACTTGAAGGCAGAGAACTAGTGCAAGAAATGATCAGGATGCATAAATAAAGCTCTACTACAATAAAAATTTATTTGTTTACCTTAGTAAATAATGAGAAACCACAGAAAATAACAGACTTTATAATTCAACTGATGGACCAATTGTATCAAGATTGCCCTTTTTATTTTGTGTCACTCCTATGTTTAATGGAGCTTCTGGAGATATCAGGAAGGTGCAAGCATTCACAGGCACGTGTAACTGCTGCTGATTTCCTCCTCAATCAGTTTAATCATGCAGTCTAATCACAGTTCATCTGAAAAAAAAAAACGCTAAAGAAAGTGGGAACAATTAGATAATACAAAAATTATACATTTTAACATGAGATAAAGTATTTTCAATTTAGAGTTAAAGCACAGTTTATTAGTCTTGTAATTAATTGACATTATATTAGACTACTTTGTTTAAGAGCAGACTTTGCAGACACTTTTGCTTCGTTCTAGAAATGTACATATAATAAAAATCAATTGAACAGTTTACATTATTTCATGGTTCCCTTTTACTGCTGTAAATAACAAATTCTTCACTGACAGCATCAAAGAAAACTGAGAAACAGCATAGCCTCCTGTTAATGTGGAATATATGATATTGTAATTTACACATTTGGACACTATGTGTACAACTACTACAATCAAAATGGAAACATTGTTCTTAAATAGATCATTACAGCTATTCTCCATTCCCTGTAGACATAACTCTAGTTTTAAAGAGAAAAAGGCTAATCATGATAAAGAAGGGTAAAAATAAAATAATAACCTACACCTTTATCAGTGAGATAGCTTGGACTTAGAGGCTTGTCACTGGTCACAAGAAGAGCTCAGTCTTATTTGAATTTGTCAAATCATATAGTGAATAGTGTGGCTGAGGAGATTATATAATTTAAGTATCAAGAGTCAAAGTGCTTTTTAGGACCATATTAACTCATCTGAGAAATATAAGTTTCAGTGTTTATTACCTTCTAGGTTTTTAACCAGTTCAGTAATGATTTTGATTCTAGGTCTTGGCTTCTCTGTGGTGGATATCATAATAAAATAATTGTCCATCACACAGGCTGCCTTGAAAAAGGAAAGACTGGCAGAAAAGGTATATCTGAGATGCTGTGTTATAATCCCCAATGTTAAGATAAAAATTACTCTAAATTCTTCATCTTAAACAAAAAAAAAAAAAAAAGGGGGATGTTGATTTCCTCTAAAAGATGAAAAAAAATGGAAATAAAATCTGTGAAAGAGGTCTGGATAGAAACTGGAACTAATAAAATGAAGTGGTGGCAAGAAGAGGTAATGCTGTTTTATCAGGAACATGAAGGAGTAAGAACAAGTGGAAGTAAAGGCATACAAGATGCATTCAAATGTTAGACAAGACAAAGTATGTATCCAATACATACCTCAGATTGAATGGGCTTTGTTACCTAAAGACGGACTCATAAAAGCCAACTCTAAAGTCAAGTTTCCATACTTGAAGTGATATAGGTTTGGTCTGTCTATTTGCATGCTATGCAAGGCACTGATTTGCATGCTAAATGTTTTTCTCTTTACTTGAAAGGATAGAAACCTGAAGTCTGATTTTTTTTTAAAGTCATATATTCATTATGCAGTGGCCTAGAAAAAAAAAAAAACTTTTTTTTTTTTAGATTTTGTGTTTCTCTGAGTACTACTTCACTTCAACAACCACTGATCACAGTGAAGTAACATTGATAACATAAAGAAGTCAAAAGAGAGAAAGAAAAAAAGGCTGATATAGTATCCATGATCTTACGGGAAAGATAGTCCAAACAATGTATTTGATTGAACATACTTATTGTAAGCATAAATAAATGCAGTGTTTACGTACATAGCTACAATTGCCTCAGAATCTCATGACTCAATATTTAGTTTGAGGAGGAGGTGAAAGGAAAGTTAAAAATGGGTTTTGTGATTTAAGAAGCATATATATTTTGTTATGTTCACGACATAGATAATTTCAAGGTAGGGCTGTCTCACATATTCCTGCCTCCCATAATTCATAGAATGCTTAAGGTTGGAAGGTACCTCTGGAGGTCATCTAGTCCAACCCCAATGCACACGCAGGGTCACCTAGAGCATGTGGTACAGGACTGCATCCAAGCGGGTTTTGAAGATCTCCAGAGAAGGAGAGTCCACAACCTCCCTGGGCAGCCTGTTCCAGTGCTCTGTCATCCTCACTGTTAAAAAATTTTTCCTTAAGTTCATGTGGAACTTATGGTGCTTCAGTTTCTGGCCATTACCTCTAGTTGTATTGGTGGCCACCACTGAAAAGAGGCCAGCACCATCCTTTTCACTGCCTCCCTTGAGGTACTTCTAGACACTGATTATATCTCCTCTCAGCCTTCTCTTCTCCAGGCTGAACAGGCCCAGCTCCCTCAACCTCTCCTCATAGGGCAGATGTTCCAGGCCCCTGATCATCCTTGCGGCCCTGCGCTGGACTCTGTCTAGCAGCTCCACATCCATCTTGTACTGTGGAGCCCAGAACTAGACACAATACTCCAGATGTGGCCTTACTAGGACTGAGTAGAGGGGCAGGATGACCTCCCTTGACCTGCTGGAGATGCTCTTCTTAATGCACCCCAGGATCCCATTGGCCTTCTTGGCCACAAGAGCATGCTGCTGACTCATGGTCAACTTGCCGTCCACCATGACACCCAGGTCTTTCTCTGCAGAGCTGCTCTCCACAAGGTCAGTCCCCAGCCTGTACTGGTGTCTGGGTGCAGAACCCTCCCAGGTGCAGGACCTTGCACTTGGCCTTGTTGAATTTCTGAGGTTTTTCACCGCCCAGTTGTCCAGTCTGTCCAGGTCCCTCTGGATGGCAGCGCAGCCCTCTGGGGTATCAGCTATTCCTCCCAGTTTGGTATCATCAGCCAACTTGCTGAGGGAGCATTCTGTGCCTTCATCCAGGTCATTGATGAATAAATTGAACAGGACTGGACCAAGGACTGACCCCTGGGGGACCCTGCCAGCTACAGCCCTCCAACCAGACTCAGCACCACTGATCAGTACCCTCTGAGCTCTGCCATCCAGCCAATTCCTAATCCACCTCCCTGTCCACTCATCTATCCCACACTTCCGGAGCCTGCCTAGGAGGATGTTGTGAGGGAGGGTGTCGAAAGCCTTGGTGAAGCTGAGATAGATTTCCCCCTCTACTTGGGGCTCGTGAGGCCTCACCTCCAATACTGTGTTTTGTTTTAGGCCTCTCACTGTAAGAAAGAAATTGAGGTGCTGGAGCATGTCCAAAGAAAGACAACAAAGCTGATGAAAGGGCTGGAGCACAGACCTTATGAGAAGCGGCTGAGGGGTTATTTAGTCTGGAGAAGAGGAGACTCAGGGGAATCTCTACAACTACCTGAAAGGACGTCGTAGTGAGGCTGGGGTCAACGTCTTTTCCAACTAACGTCCGATAGGACAAGAGGAAATAGCGTCATGTTGTGCCAGGGGAGGATGAGGTTCTACACAGAAAGAGTGGTCAAGAATTAGAACTGCCCAGGGTAGTGGTGTAGTCACCATCCCTGACAGTGTTCAAGAAACATGTTGATGAAGCACTTAGGAACATAGTTTATCAGGCCTGGTGGTGAAGGGTTTATGTCCGAACTCGATGATCTCAAAGATCTTTTCCAACCATAATGATTCAAATTTCCTGTCAAAAATTCTAGAAACCTTACTTTTATAGATGATAACACTAGTGTTATTAAATTGTACTTTGCACAAAATAATCAAATAACTGAAAGCAAATAATTACTATGAAGAAGAAACAGTAGAGAGTACAACTGGAAGAACCATTCATTTTTTTAATCTCTGCATGGAAGTTCTCTCATCCGTAGAAAAATATGCCTAAAAGCTTCTTCTTACATAATCTAAGAGAAGACCTGTAAAGAGGTGAATTGTACCAACCAGCAGACTTCTTTTTCAGAAGTGGGCATTAATGAAAAACCTCCATTTGAACTTCTCTTTCCTGTAAAGCATTAGCATAACTCATACAAAGGGAAAAAAAAATAGAACTCAGGAAGGGCTCCAAGACTCCATGTCTGATTGAATTTGAGCAGCCCACACTGCCTCATCAATCAACGTATTACCTTGAAAAAAGTCTTAACAGAGAGAAGTCCATATATAAAAACATTTATATAGTGTTCTAAGCTGGAGCTTTGCTCAAACCAGACCATAATATTTTAGTCAATTCATTGCACTGTCATGGTCTGATGTGCCATTTTGTGGTTTGACTGCATATATTTGTACTGTTAAAATTTTAGATATAGAAACTATTTATATGAGATACTGTAGTAGGAAACAATACAAATTTTCAAAGTGTACTTCATATAATTCATACTTTATCTTCTCAATTAATGTCCTTAATTTTTTTCTAAATACAGCTTAGCATACTCCGCAGTATAAATAAATGGAAAAGCACTTAATCACTAGTTGTTCTATTTGTCGTTTTGTGTGAAGGGAATTTTTTAAAAGTTTCTTCTATTTTTCCTCTTTTGGAGATGGAACAAATGGAAATCTATGAAGTTTACTTAAACCTTTAGGATCTAAATCTCACCAGGGTCTTAAGTACCTCATTTTAAGCTTTGCCTAACTCATTAGGTAGCTTTCCAATATCTTCCGATGCTCTTGCCTGAATATCTCAGAAGCACTTCAGTCAAAGTGTGACCTACCTGTCAGACATAAGATCTGTTGTGTTCTGCAAATTGGGTGGGAATTTCTGATCTCTATAATTAAAATAGAATCTTTCGAGATATTAGAGCAATTGTCCCTGGAGCATTAAAGGCTTTGACCTACATGGAGATTGGGAAGGAGGACTCACCCCTTGGCCTACAGGGATGGCCTGGGACTTCTCCACGAGGCTGGGGCTTTGCCTGCAGGAGATGTACAGTGGTTGAGGAGCTGGGTTGCCCAAGCCAGGGAACTGTGGAAGTGGATCAGCAGACTGTACAGCCTCATACACGATGAGAAAAAGATTGGCTTAGTCTTCTCTGAGGCTCTGCAACTTCAGGAGGCCAAACCTGGCAGAGGTTTGCAGTGTAGAGGCTTTGGCAGAGGCAAAGTAGTGATTATCAAGTCAAAAATTAAAATTCCAACAGACTTAAAGGCTGGAAGATGGTTACTTCTGGCACCAGGATGGAGCTCCTGCTCAGCCTGACAACTGCAAGTTCAAAATAAGGTTCTCTACCCTTGTAGCTGTGGAGCTGTGGACCCTCTAAAGTGGAATGTCTGAACCAGTTGAATCTTAGCCACATTGGAGGACCAGAAGAAAGCGGTCAGTGTTAGTTATGGGAAACTTCATGCTGAGAGGGACAGAGGCCTCCATCTGCTGACCTAACCTGTTCTTTAGGGACACTAGCAGTTTTCTCCTTGCCAGGGGATTACATTCAGGCTATTGGGGAGAACTTGCTGATGTTTGTCCAGCTGTTAGACTATTATGCCCTAATGCTCCCATTTCCATGTGGGTAACAATGATACTTCTAGAGGAGACCAAAAGGTAGTGTCCTTCTCCTTCCTGCTGGTAAGGTGCAAGAGCCTGGCAAGGACTGAGTGTATCTTGTGAGTCAAAAACTGATTGTATAGGTGATGTCAACAACAGGATTTCAGTTTTTATAACCATGGAATCATCTCTAAGAACCAAGAACTACTTGGTAGAGATGAGGATCAAAAGTATTTTTGCCAACAGACTAGTCAGCCTGGTAGGTAGGTTTTTAAAATAGGAGTGACAAGGGAAGGAGATGATCAAATAAACAGGTGTAATATCCGGTCAGCAGAGAACCTGATTGCCTCAGAGTTTTAATGTGATTATGTTTGTCATATTTTGCAAAGTTGAAAACCAGTGTTATTCTCACACCCCAGATGGAAGATTGAGACAAAAAAACATAGTTTTTACTGTTTCTGTGCATCTAATATGCATAGGGCGAAGCCATAGTGATTTTCAAAAGTGCTTAGGAAACTAATGCTTCCTAAAATATGCATAAACTCTTCAGAAAATCTCATCAGATACCTTTATGAATTTTTAGATATTTAATATGAGTAAAAATCTAGTCCCAAATGACTTATCAGAGACCACAGAAGAAGCCCATTGCACAGCATTAAATTGAAGCTGGAAATCTAGCAAGAGGAAATACCAGAAAACAGATTGAATCATCTTTGTTCTAGAGGGAGCACACACTGCTTATTAACAAGAATTCATTCAGGCATAGACTTTCAATTTCAGCTGCAGTCTAAATGGGATGAGTGAATTTACTTGCAGAAACTGTCTCCCTTTTATACTGAAAGATACGTACTTGTGATAAAAGTGGAGACAATACTGTATCTCAGACCAACACCCAAGGGATCCACTTGAAGCATATTTTCATTGTTTGACAATACAGTGCTTGTGGTATTTATATATGTATACTTGCTTAAATATATATATATATGCATACATACATATAAAAACAACCTGCTTATGAAGCAGTGTCTTTTTAATAGTTTTCTGGCTGAAAATTATATAAGGATGATATATCTTTTTAAATAGAATGGTATAAACATTCCAAAACTTTGATGAGACCCAAAAGGTACTGCTGCCTTTTCTATTTAGAAAATAATTTATCATCAGGATTCTTTCTTTATTTGCATTTCTCTTGTCATCCATCATACTGTCTTATTTTGATAAGAGCTAATAGGATGAGTTCTTGTCCAGTTTCTCTTGCTGTCCTTTTATGTTATCCTTGTAGCATACTCCTTTTCATTGTGTAGTTGCTTCCTCAGATTTCCTTACACTGATCCCTAAGATAAACAAATTTTGCAAACTTGTTCCATCTTCTGCCCTGATTTCACCAGCGCCTGAGACATATCTTTCCCCTTAGTACATCTTGATCCTTCCTCCAACACATCTTTTCTCTTTCACAACTTGCTGGTGCTCCAGTCAAATCTTCATTTTGCTGCAGTCTACACCTCTGAAGTTCTGTAGTTTCATTAGTAGAGTGTATTAGCACAACACTTTTAGCCACTCATTTTGGATAACAAATTTTTAAACATTTCATTGAGAAAAGTTAGTGGGTCAACAATAATTATTCAAGCAATTAATATGCAAGATGAACAGGAACAAGGACAATCCAGAGGCCAAGCTGTTGATATTCTTGACAATAAAATGTCAGAAACATTATTTACATTTCTAATTTTCCCTGTGTTACGGACCATTTTATTAAGCTATAAAATTTTCAGTATTCAAATAATGCTCAAAATATGCAATCACTTTTTATTTCAGTGATTTTCTTTACAAGGTAAAAATTTAAGTGCTATGTACAATTAAGATCTCTGATTCATCCTGATGTATAAAGACAGTATTGCCCCTGATACTTTGAAAGGTCCATTATTTTATCTTTGAGTCTACACCTGAAGCTGAAGAGACAATGCTTACTGGTTATTGCTGTTAAAATAGCTACTTTGGAAAGCTATGTATCAGTTTAAGCTAAGAAATAATGATCACTGCTATATGATAAGCTACTAGTATAATTGTTTTAACAATTTTTGGTTTCTTGGTTTCAGTTATTTTTTCTTCTCGCAGTTAACATGATTAACATATGAAATTAAGATTAGAAGGTGTGTTATTTTAACTGATATTGCATAAATTAGAGGTTTAGCATATTGTATTAAACTAACATATCAAATGCTAAGGTCACTGGCATACCAAAACAATTTTGGGTTGTATTGCAGCATTCTCTTGCAAAGCCAGAGTGAACAGAGAGATGACTCTGCACATTACAAGTGCTAACAGCAGACAGTGCACTACTGAATATGGTGTTATTCTAAACTAAATAGCTTTTATGCATTTAATGGGGCATTGTAACCATTACTAACCAATTGATTTCTAATGGTGCACTTGTCCAGAATAAATATTTTTCTTTTTGTCAGACAAATAAAGCAACAATAGGGCCAGTGATTTTTTTAATTGACACCAGTCACTGACAGAAATAGTGGGCAAGTAGCTTATATGACAAAACAAATATATTTTTACAATTGTTTGAAAGGTTGATAGCTTAATAAACTTAATGAGATACAGGAATGATTTCAGTTTCTAATCAGGGCTCTTGAGACCAGCTATCCACCTAAAATAAATCAGTAGTTTCTATGAAAGAAACAGAGTTTTGCCACATCTTTTGCACTACAGGTGAAAAGCAATTTTATTTCTCATAGTGTGGAATGAAGGTAATGACTGAAAGCACATAGATTGAAGCTCTATAGGGTATAGATTTTCTTTTGGTTATTCTTTTTTTCACCATGTCTAGTATCTTTGAGCCCTTTTTCTTGATTAGGGTCTCTTACAGGATAACACAGCTAATAACGTAATAAATGCTTTAAATGCTGCTCATCTGTGTGAGAAGAGTTGCAGTGCAAACCTAAGTCATGGAGACTGAAGATATTTTTGAGTTAAAGAAATAATGAGAATTATAATCACACTTGAGGAGCAGGAAGATAAGGGATAAAAAGTTACGAATTGTGAAAAGAGACAGGAAGAACTGAGGTTAGGCTTTTCATTTAGTCATACTTTAATGTGCTTAAAGCAAAGGGCTGCATTGTCCAAGAGCTATAACAACCCTATTTAATTCTAAAGTAACAGATTTTCAGGAGGAATGCCAGGTCTTTTTGAGACCTTTTTAAAATAAAAAATTGCTAGCCAAAAATCTAAGTTTCAAAGTCCTTGTAGCCAAAGCCTTTCAAAACAAAATTTTAAAATTTGAAAATCTTGTTACAGTTAAAAAAAAAGAAGAAATAATGTTAATTTGTAATTTTTGTATGGATTTTCATTTACCACTTTATATAGTATTATATGTGATAGCATAAAGTACTATATAGAAATCTGAGATAAATATTTTAAATTTGATAAAAAATCAAGTATTCTACCATTTCAAAACAAATTCTAAAAATACAAAAAGCTTCAAAAACTGACAGTTCTAACATCTACAGGAGTTTACTTTTTAAGTAGCAATTTGAAACATTTTGCAAGATTTTTGTGTTTTTTTTCTCTCTCTCTTTTTTTTTTTTTTTCCTGAAAGCCTTTCTACTGGCAGAAAAAGACATAATGTGCCTTTATGCTTACATATACTTATAAGGTATAATGTATTTCATTGACAGAACAGATGAGAATTTGACTCGTAGTGTAAATAAAAATGTCAAAGAAAAAAAGGGGAAAAAAAGATATCTCTATATTACTTGGACTAAATAAAAAATCACTGCAGCACAGTTACGAAAAAAAAAGTTTGTGATAATGAACTTAAGACTGGGACAGGAGATAATTCTGGGCCAAAAATTAACTAGTTCTAAAATGTACTTTCTGTCAACTCAAAAGATATTTTGTCATTAAAATATCCCTGATTCCAGTAGGCATAGGCTAAAATTACTATAATATGAAATTTTTAATTTTGCATGGAAGGCTACAAATGAACATAATGAATGTAAATATATGAGCATAATGTATATAAAAGCAAAATTATACTCAGAAAAATGTAAATTCACAGTTTACAGTAAAATCCCTAACGTTTACTATGCAACCTTGGTTGACATATATGTTAGCATTACATATTTACTCTTACAGTCTTCAGTTTCAGAAAGACAAAATAACACATTAGTGTATATACACCCATTTCCAAGGCTATTCCCATACCCCAAAGGTCTCAAAATACTGGGCTTTTTTTTAAAGTAATTTCCTTTAATCTGATCTATACAGTCCATGTTAATTTCATGATAATCTGGAAATATACCAATAGATTTCCTATAGATTAGTAGCAGAGGCTCTCAGAACCACTATTGATTGCTGCAGTGATATTTTGAATGTTTTTTGAAGCTACACAGAAAAATGAAGCTGTCATTTTTTTCTTTGCTATGTTGCCAATGACTAATTTTAAAAATCAGTGCAAATAAAACAAACATTATTCTAATTATTTGCATTTCACATTAGCTCTGTAAAAAATAGTTTTCTAAATATTAAGCCTAAATAATTAACCACTTATGTCTAAGTTCTAATTTTGGTGTTCCTTAGTGCCTCACTCTAAAGTGTATTCTTCAAGCACATTTTAAATATTTT
>NW_010579867.1:0-30894 GCF_000705375.1 Tinamus guttatus | reverse complement strand
TTCCTGCTGTGGGCAGTTTTTTTTCCTCTAATTAAAGTAGCAGCTTTGTAATGTGACATTTATTATTAAAAAACAAAACAAAACAAAAAAGCAAAAAAGGAAGAAAGAAATTTCTATCCTGACCTCTTAAGTTTATCATCACAGGGTTTTTGTTGTTGTTTTTGTTGTTGAAGTTATTTAGACTGTCTTATTATCTTTCTTCCTGTAATTGATTTTCACTCAAATAAATGAATATTTTAGTTGTCTTTGTGCAGCCCAGTTAAACTGTTGGACTCATTGTGGAACTTGCCTTAAGTTTGTATGTGTATGATCCAGCAAGGACTGTTGAATACAAAAACACAGATATAAACTCTAGTTCATTAATCCCAATCTGTGAATTACAGGAGTGGCAAGAAGATCCCAGATTATTTTGAGGAAAGGATTATTCTGTGTGTGCTGTAAATTTTCTATGCTTTTGCTGCTTGTCACTTACTGGCATCTATCAGAGACAGGATACAGCACTAAGTTGAATTTGATCTGACACAGTAGTGATTTTGTATTCATAATCTTTGTCTTTAATGAGATGATCTGTTTAGTGTATTTGCATCGTAAATTTAGGAAATGGACTTCCAGCCAGCCAAGCATGGTAGTTCTCATCTAACCTTCTTCTTCTTCTTTCAATAAACCTTAAATGAAGCGGCCTTCACCTGTAATAGAGTATTATATCAACACTGCCAATTTTTAATTTTTAAGAACTTTACTTGTGAGGAAGTTTCATCTGTTAATGAGGAAGAACTTCTTTACTGTGAGGGCAACAGAGCACTGGAACAGGCAGTGCAGAGAGGTTGTGGAGTCTCCATCTCTGGAGAGATTCAAAACCTGCCTGATGCAACCCTGTAGCACGTGCTCTAGATGTCCCTACTTCTGCAGGGAGGGTTGGACTAGATGATGTCTAGAGGTCCCTTCCAACCTCCATAATTCTGTGATTTATTCTTTATTATAGGAGTTAATACAGTTACGTCTCTTTAACACAGTCATTTTAATTTAGTTTGTATAGTTCTATTTTAACTATAGTTCAAATAGCTCTGAGTAGCTCATATAGTCCTGAGTTTGTCCCAAGGCTCATGTATGACACATCCTATATGGTCACATTCTGGATTTATATTTTGATTTAGACTTTTATTCATCTGATGAAGGCATTTAAAATATGTAAAGAGTTATATGGGTTTTACATCTGAAAATATGCTGTTATATTATAACCCATATATTATGCATTCATAAAAATTAGGCCATCTGGAACAGTCAGCAAAGATTTATCAGGGCCAAATCACACTTAAACAAACCTGATTGCCTTTTATCATAAAATAACTGACAACATGAATGAGAGAAAAACAGGGGATATGCTATAATATGCTCAAAGTATATGCTATACCTTAAATTTATGTAAGTAAGTGCACTATGCTTTGACTTTCTTAAGGCTACTGATGCTGTCTCCCACAGCGGTCTCATCTGAAAGCCTCTATGTTAATTAAACTGTTAGGTGGGTTGAAAACTGACACGACTCCCAGACAGAAAAGCTGGTAGTTAATGACTTAATGTCCATTTGGCAGCCACCAGTAACCAGAGCATCTTAGGGTCAATACTAGGCTAATATTTTTCACTTCTTCATCTGTAATCTATCTGATAACACCCTTCTCAAATTTGTGGATGATAGCAAAACTGTGGAGTGGTAGATTGGTAGATTGATTGGATCTCAATGGTAGAGTTTGAATCCAGAAAGATCCTGAAAAACTTGAGGACTAGGTCAACAGAAACCTTATTAAATTTAAGTCTGCAAAGTGTAAATTTTTGTCAATCCTAGCTGGGAAACACTTGTTTTGAGCTGCCAGGCTGAGAATACCTGGGGGTTCTGGTAGCTACCAAGGTGAAAGTGTGTTCCCTTTCATTGCAGGAAGAAAAAAAAAAAAAAAGGTACACTTCCTACTGGGTGACATGCCCCATGGGCTCATGGGAAGAACATGGCCTAATGAAAACTTTTATGTCCTATTCAATATTGGCAAGACCACATCTGGAATGGAGATCCAGTGTTCCAGTTTTGGGTCCCATAGTTCAAGAAGGATGTTGAGAAACAGGGAGAGGACTGAATAAGGGGTTCAAACATGGTCAAAAGCTAGATCAAGTGATCTAAAAAGAGATATAGAATGAATGAGATTTGCTCAGTCTGGTGAAAATAAGGGTAAGGAGTGATCTAAAAGTGTCTGGCAGCTACTTGATTGGTAATTATGAAGCTGATGAAACTAAATACATTAAATCAGTGCCAGAAGATGAAGGTGCAAGACTACAAATTGTGTCTGAGGTGATTCAGATTGAAAAGCAGGATTACTGTTGGCTTCAAGCAGGAAGGCAGATAACCTCTTTTCCAACTACATACAGCCTTTTCCTCTAATGAGAAAAAGTTATTGTACATCTTAAAAGAAAGTTTAAAAACAATTTCTATAACTTCAATCTCTCTTGAATACAACTAGATAAAAAAATAGAACAGCTTAACGCTCTTTATCTGTAGAGAATTTTTATCAATAATAATGATTTTTAACTCATACCTTTTGCTGGAAGGTCTAACATGCAACCTGAGAGTATGTTGGTTTGGTAATACTAAGCTTTGTGCTTTATAACATGCTTGCAATAATATAACAGGCGGTATGGTTAGTGAACAGTGCAAAACAAAAAATCTGCCAAGTCCAAAACTTGCCACAATCCTATCCAATAATGTCGCAGCAGAGCACCAGTAATCATAAGAGAGAGTAAATGACTGGGGTCAACATATTGTGATACTTTTCTGGGTGCAATTTTCCAGTTTTCACCAACATGTTGTTTAGGAATAAAACAAACCAATAAAGAAAAAAAAATGTTTGCAGTATAAATCAGTATAAATAAAGAATAAATCAGACCAACCGCCAAGAACTAAGAACTCAATTTTTGAGTCTACTTACTGTTTTTGTACTGAAGAATTTACCCTAACAATATATGCTTAGTCTATATTCTGTGCTCTTACACACATCCAAAAACTATGAATGAGTTTTATTTAAATGTAAAGAAATATCCTCTACCAAAATGAGCTCTGTTTCTGTCATTAGAATGAAACTTGTTATTTAATTAAACTTGTTATTTAATTAAAATAATATTTCACTGACATTGACACATAATTATGTGACCTCCAATACTTGGGATATTCCCAGATATATATCCAGATATATATTCCCTGGAGATTTCTCAGGGGACCTCTACAGATATAGCAATATGCAGAATGCAAAGTTTTGAAACCAGAATATGACAGAGCACTGAAATAATATATATCAAACATCTAAGCCATTGCTCAGACAAAATGGTTAGTGGAAAAAAAAAATCTTTGCCTAAACAAAAATCCAGTCCTGGAAATAAAAGAAAAACAAATTTCACCTTTTTAACTCTAAAAAAAGGAAGTGGGACTCCCTATCAATAATAATAATAATAATAATTTACAATCAATAATAATAATTCTAAGCTTTTCATATGCATAGACTGATGCATAGCAGTACTTAGAGGAAGCACACTTTATGTTTGTTCATAGCTAAAATTACATCCATGGCTTAAGCCAAGATAACATATATTTAAAAGGATCCTAAGAAAAAATTTCTTAAAGATGACAAGAGTCATTTTGCTTTAAGTTCTGTCCTCCAGATCAAATCATGGCTTTGCTGACATAAGAATTAATCTTGATCATCAACTCCTTCCTCAGGGAAAGCCACTTAAAAGTGAAACTTAGAAAAGGGGATGCTGTTGCAAGCCTAACATCTTGCCAGCCAAACAGTTGATTCAGTCTCAGCACAAACAAATCTGTATACACTAATTAGTCTTTGAGGTTTTTCATGGAAGCAAACATGTCATACCATATCATGCCAACCCTTTCTAGACCATGCACAGCCAGTTATAACTCAGATGCAGTTGCTGGCAGAATTAAAAGGAATAGGGAAATTGCTAAAATGTAACTCTTTAATAGCTTTTTAGTAAAAGGCGTCATAATACAAGTCATGTCCCTCAGAATGCTTCTTCTGGGACTCCCTTGTTGTCACTGTGATCTGGCATCTGGGAACTATGGATGATATACAATAGCAGGAGTTGTGGTAACAGGAGGAATATCTAGCAATATCAACTATGAGGATGGGTTTTCCTGGATTGCTTTTTTTTTTCTGAGAATGTGTGTTTGGATCTGTGAGTCCAAAGAATTCCATCTCGGATTCCATCTCTATTCCCTAGGTAAGTACCAAGAGGCAGGATGTCTTCATAAAGCTTATTTCTTACTTGCAAGAAAATGAGGCCTGGGGAGTCCTACCATGATGATACTGTTCTTTGTTATGTTTCAAGAATGGAGGAAGTGATAATTCACCTTCTTCCTGACATATATCTAAGAAATACAAATAATAAAAAAATAAATAAATAAAATAATAAAATAAAAATAAAATCATAGTGGACACCAATACTGAAATCAAGGAGAGTTGCAGAACAGCCTAAACTGACCTTCCACACAACACAGATAGCAATGAATGAATGATTAACATGGATTAGTCAGTTGATTTTTCTTTAAAATAAGCTTTCTGATTAAAGAGTAGAAATCTCTCTTGATTCTTCTCCACATTTAGCTGTTGAATTTGACGTGTCTTGTTATGGAATATTAGCATGTCATTGAATAGCAGGGTCAGAAAATAGGTTCAAAAATTCTACCACAACTTTTTTTGAAGACAGAAACCAAATCATGACTCCTAGTGCATATATACTTAATTGCAGAAATAGGACTGTATAGATGTACCTTATAGTGATGTTAGTATCCTACTCTTTTCCTATGCACAACTACTAGAATCTAAGATAGTCTTTTGTATTAAATGGCCACAGCAAGATTCACTGTTTGCAAGATTTTGTTCACCTTTTCCTGAATACTTATTTACTTTTCTTTTTCTTATGAAGGTACATTTAAAATGTATAAAATTATTTTTTTTCTTAAGGTTAGAGATAATTATTTTTCTTACAGTTCACTATTTGGGGTAAATATAGTAGTTATGGACCTTCAGACATTCAGTTTAAACCGATAAAATTTACAGTGAAGGGTCAGTTCAAATAAAGATATATAAATAAGGACATAACTAATCTACATAATTGTCAGCTCTTACTTGTAAGTCTGCTCTTTCAATTTTGCAGTTATTTTGTGACACTTGCACAGTAGCCTAGTTTGTTTGGCATTTTATTGGCAGTTAACTGTAAATACATGAATAATTTGGTCATTATCTAACTTCTCTTAGAATCAAGGGCAAACTACACCCTTTCTTAGGCTTTTTTGCTTTAACCACAAGTTGTCAAAAACATGCACAAATTTGTACATATGCACATGTACATCTAGCTATCTATCTACTTGAGTATGGTTGCCTCTCTTTACCTATAAATATGCCACTATAAATTCATTAAAATCTTCCCACCTTGAACATTTTATGAGACCAAGATCTTAATTACATGAAAATGCTCATTCAAAGACTTTGCAGAACAGGAATGTAATTACTTCCATACATGCATTCAGGTATACAGTTCAGTGAGTTGGACAATTCTATCCTGTTTTTGTTATTGTTAATTCCATGTTTAGAAAAAGATCGTATTCAGTGCTATTACTCCAGGTGTTTAAGAGGATGATGGTTAAGGATATAAGTGATTTAGACATCAAGGAAAATGACTTGAGAAAGACAGTAATGGCTTTAGCAGACCATTAATGCCGAAAAAAGTCCATGCTTGAGCAACGGTGGTTGGACTAGATGATCTCTAGAGGTCCCTTCCAACTTCAACCATTCTGTGATTCTGTGATTCTGTAAAAGGGCGGTTTAAGTTATGTTTACAGACCTTATCAGTCTCGTTTTAATGTGAGTTAAATTCTGCAAGTGAAACCTTTTTTTCAGATTACTGCTTAATCTTTTCACTACTTAATTCTTCTTAGCCAGTGATTTGAAACAAATAAACTTTTATATGCTGCTTTACATAATGATAACAAGTAAAAATATTCTTTATCTTCTTGTAATTGTAAGTGAATGGAAAGAGCTTTGAGGAAACTGATTTAAAGTTTTTGATGAACAATGATTTTTTAATTGCTATTTTCTTGTAATCATGAATAAATAGACAACATCAGTAAACCAAACTGCAGGGAAAGACAAAACAAACAACAACAAAAACAACAATCAAAATAATCTTTTCCTCTCCTTTTCCTCTCCTTCCCGCCCCGTCCCCCCTCCCCCCCAAAAAAAACGAAATTGGAGAAAAACTAGGACATTTTGGCAAGTCATTGATCATTCCTACTATTGTGCCTAAAAGACATTAACTGGGTAAATGCAAAATACAAGATTTTACTACTAAATTGTACACAGGTTAAGCTGCATGGTATGCATTTATACTTCAGCTCTCTTTGGGACTTGTGCCCAGGAAAGGAATGACCAGACATCGTAAAAGCTATCCATCCTGTCTATTTTAGACAGACATTCAGAACAGGATTAGTTCTGAAAACATCATTTCTCTCCACTGACTGTAGAGGGAGTCTAAATAACCTTCTTAAATTATATACCAATTATTTTTAGATTGCTGGCAGAGAGTGGGATGAATCCTGTGCCTCATGCTGCTGCTTCTCTCTTAGCAGAATGAAACAGGAAGTGAAAATCAGAGAGCTGATATATCATCCTCAAGTTGGTTGTAATGTGCCTGTTCACAGAACAAACCATGCAGAGTTTGACAAAGGTGCTGTTAATATCAAAAGCTCCCAGTCCTGAACACCACGGCTTTCTTAAGAAAGACAAACATTTTCTCTGCATAGCTCAGTGAGACATCATTTTATTTAAAGAAGAGATTAGAAATGTGAAAACTTTCCCTTCATTTTTAGAATTTTCTATACTAGTCATATTGATTTAAGGTTTCTTCTGAAGAATCAATATCTTGAATGACAGTCAGCCAAGACTTCAAGAAACATTTTCCTCAGCTGATACGTTGTGGTTAGCATTGTGCATCGATTAAATTGTTTTCAATCTCTGCTTCTTACACCCTTTTCTGCTCACTCCACAGTAAACAGTTCTATTACTCATACCACAGGCACCCAGCTGTTAGGCAGATATCCAAGTAGATCCCACATGACTGCTGAATTGATCACAGTGTGATTTAGGAATCAAGGCCTTAAAAAGGCAGCTGAAAAATGTTGCAAAGTTAGTTAAGGAAAAAAAAAAAAAACCTATATGTACATGTTCCATTTAGCTGAAACAGTATTGCTTGCGCTTTGCTGTAAAACTGAACCATCCAAACTCCTGGAGGGCATTTTTTTCTCTTAATCATTCACCATTCTTGCACTACAAGCACGTAACTTTGTCAGTGAACAGCCTATTCAAGCTGAAGATAATGAACATAGAAAGCAATCACTTAAATTCCTTCAAAACCTTTATTATTGTTGTGATCAGAATCTGAATGGTTCATGTATTACTTCCCAATTCAGAATAGAGCAAAGTAAGATTACTCTGGAAGTAAACAATATTATATGCTTTGGAGAAAAACACAGAAAAGAACAACAACAAAAAAAACCCTGAAGCTTCTGCTGAATTATTTTTCTAGCATCAAGCGTCCTCTATTTTAGGACATATATCAACCACCTTTGTGTTTATTAATCAAAAAGGGCTTTCTTTCAGTTGGAACAGGGCTGCAGGTCTCAGGTATATGTGTGATGGTGGGGCATTCTGGGGGCATACTGGGGGCATATTCTCAGCCTTGCTACTGATTAGAACTGAGGACACAGAGCTGTGACTGTGAAGCATGTAGAGCTGTGTGCATGAGTTGACCACATTCAGCCTTCTTACCTAACAGCTCAGCTGTCTAAATATCAGATATATAGATCTGAGCTACTCACCCTAAGCTCCTGTATCAATGCAGAGAAGTAGGTACATCCATACGGAAATTTCTTTAATCACACAGTAGATGTCTTTGAAAGTCTGATAAATAATTTCCTGAGCATGTCTCTTTCTCCATTGGCTATGTAGCTAATAATATAAATGAATTTACAATAATATTCTCCAACATAAGAGGAAAACAATTAGGGAAGTCATAAAGGAGATGAACAAAGTAGTAATTCAACATTTAACAGAGGACTACAGAGAAAGAAGTGATCAGTTCCTAGATATTTACTTTGCTACTACATAACTGTGTACATACTTCTATAACAAAATTCCACAGAAATATGATAGTTATGCATGCTTAGAAACATATTTAGTCAATTCAGATTAAATTTGGAGACCAGTGGACTACATATAGTGAAATTCTTTAGGATGGTAACTTTTTTACATTTGTAAGTAATATCATTATACTTGGAAATATCCATGCACTATGATGATTTTATTAGTATTCATATGCTGAAAACAGAAGCAAAAATCATCAGTTCCTTTTGAGTGTTCTTACTGCTTCAGTTACCATAATAATTTGATTTACTACTGCTGGCTCAAACTATTAACTCAGGATGAAAGGTATTGTGCTTTGTTAGGTTAGACTTAGAGCAACAAAAATACAATATTTAATACCGCAGCAAATAAATGTGATGCACTGTGTTGCATAGAAGTTTGTAACATTTGCTTCCATACAGTATATCTATCCTTTTTATTTTCATTATGAAACACCTTTGATAGATGAGTTAGGTGGAAATGACCTTTGAGATCCATAAAAATCAACTATGACAGCCCCAACTTCATTTAGGAGTAATTATGCTTGGACAGATAAGTAGTCTAAGAAATGCATATGTCTGGAAACGAGTGACAGATTTTGAACGTTAGCCCTTGCTTGTATCTAGAGATGTAACACACTCTTAATATTAAAAACTGTGGAAGATTTTGTGTTATAAACTGTGTCTGAAATTTCCTGAAACTCCCTGAATCCTGAAGCAATCATCTATCCCTCATTTGAGATTTTTGTGTCTTTGTCCAATTTCATGTTCTGAAATTGATCTTTAATGATATTATTGAATGATTCCCATAAATGATCCCATAAATCTCATCTGAAATGGGATCTGATCATGGTTTCTAATGAATCAAACAAATCTTTGATTTGTTTTTGATCTAATGAATCTTAACAAATCTTAACAGGCCAAACTCCCAGGCACTAGGAACAGCTGACAGAAGTAGTTATGCACATGGCTGGGTTTTTTTTTTCAGCCATTCAGTTAGATGAAGCTGAAAATCAGAAAAAAATCTCTGAGAATTAGCTATCACAAATATCCAATTGAATACTTTAGAATATACTAATATGCTATTTGATTTAACAGAATGCACACCTAAAATATATATTTTCAGAAGTTAAACTTTACCAAAGGAATTGGTTAAAGCAAGGATTCTTGACCATGACATCTGGAGCATTAAGGGCAATGTCTAGAATTTTTATGAGGGCATTTACATAGTAAGTCTATTTATATAGAGGAATGAAAAAATATATATTTTTAGGGAGTTAGGATAATTATTTATTTTAATAATTACTTTCTGAGACCCATTTAATTATTTTTTGCTCATAAAAATATATTGTGAGCCCAAGATAAAGCTGGTTTAGATTATATGAAAGAAATATTTATATTTTAACTTTCTATTGGAGGATGTCTTGAAAATATAAAAGGATTTCTAAAATATTACTTTCAAGCTTCTGCTTTGTATAAATGTAATATATGATATTTCTATAATTGTGATATATTGTATAAAGTTTAGATTATTTTAAAGTAGAGTAATAAACACTGCCTTAGAGTTTGCTCACCGTAACATGAATGTGCCTACAGACTTCATTTCAATTTATATCTCTCAGTTTAAAACAATCTAACTATGGTTTCTAATGGCAAACTAATGATGGCTTATTGTAAGACAAATAGTAATCTCATATTTTCAAACAGTTTTTAAAAAGTATTTACACCATTCTATTTTAACAGCCAAACATAAATTGCATAAGTAGAAATTAAAATGTAGTTCACACAAAAATACAAATATTTATTAAATCATTTTTATTAATTACTAATTCATTGAGACTAGGGCAATATTTTTGTTTCCTCACATATTTTGTCTGCTACATCTGAATTGTAAATATTCTTATTTCATGGTGACACAGTTGAGTTAGTTAGACTAGATATAGAACATATCCATTACGTATATATTAGAAATTATAATGATCTTATATTCTGGTCTTTAATACAGAAACCAATATGCTAGATGCATATATTTCACAGAAAAGGAAATAAAGCAAGTGAATATCATGAGAATGAACATTTAAATATATCTATTAGCATGGAAATTTAAGGTATTTTAATTAGAATTTCTTTAGTGTTAAAATATCTCCTTTGATAGCAGTGATTCTTTCGCAATAGAACAATACATTTGACTAATACTGCTTGCATCACATACTGTTAATTATAATAATTACTTGTTCATTAATTAGGCCTATTTCTCCATTCATCCTAATTACATTGAAATCAATGAAGTTAATGATGAGTTTCCATTTTTTTTTTCAAAATTCTGTTTTTAAGATTTCAAGTTTCTGAATCTGATTGCAATTTCACAAAATGCTTGCATGATGAATTCAAGTGGAATAACTGAAACTTTCTTTTTTAAAGGAGCAGTTCAGCTAAATATATTTCTCAGATTAGAATTACATGCTTAGTATCAGAAAAAATGACTCAAAAATTATCAGCTATTTCAACTTCCATATTATCTTGTTTACAAAATGTATTTCTAGCTAGTAAATGATAAGGTAATTATTGCTTAAGCTAATTATTTTTTAGCATTATGCTAATTATATTTTTCAACTTTTCTTGTGTTTAATTCAACGTGTTTTCAACCAGATAGAACATAATCCTATGACATTTCCTAAACCCTGGAGACATATCTAACATGCACTGTGTCTAAGATAATAAAATTGTTAAAGAAATAAATAAAATATGCCAATATGACATTAAAGAAATGAACAAATAATTTAACTAAATCCAAATTTTGTTGATACTGCATAAATGTTAAGTACATAGTAATAGGGATGATTATAAAAATATTTTGCAGAAGGCAGGAGACTTTCAATAGATCTTTAGCAAAAATAACACTAATGAGTGGTAGTAATACTAATAGAGTATTTATAAGATGTATCAAAAACACTACAGAAAAAGCATTTCAGGTAAGGAGGATTGTTAGACCTTTCAGGAAGATGTAACTCTCATGAATGCTGACAATAAGTTTTAAATTCAGATGGGGAAGGAGGATAGGAATGGTCCTGTAGGATTTTCATGGGAAAATTTTTAGAACTGCTTAGCTCCTTCTGTTTGTTTATAGGATACTTGCACGTGAAGTCAGAAAAGGCTTATTCTCCTTTTAAAAGTCTTATGAAATAATAAAAGTTAAATTAATGATGTAGCAAAGAGGAAACATCTGACTCCAGATGAAGATAGACAACTTTTTATATATTGTATTTGTTAAACATAGTGTATTGAAAGTGGAAAATTATGAATGCTTTGGTAAAACACTAAACAAAATGTCCACACACATACACACAAAAAGGAGCATGTAAATATTACATTGATGTGCTCTCACCAGTTGTAACTCTGAAAAAAAGCAGTAAGGCCACACAAACATTTGCGCATTAGACACTGAAAATGTTTTAAGTGCAGGGCTATTGTAATTTATTTTAAAGATTTGTTTGGAAACAGACCTAATTTCTCCTCACATGAGTTGTGCAATAGGTAATATCTTAACTGAGACAGATATCTGAGCTTCAGAAAAGGTTTCATTCTGACCCAATAGCATTTAGAATGGCTGGGGTAACTTTGATTCTTTATATACCTTTTAGACATCTCTGACAATAAAATGAATTTATATGACTGAATGCAAAATGGGTAGGATTAGCTGAGATTAATATGAGTTTAGAAATTCAGCAGAATAAATAACTTCTGTGTGTAAAAGCATGATAAAGAATGTCAAAGTCTTGCATTTAAAATTAATACTGAAACAGTAACACCATAGTTCCAATCAACCTCAAAGACTAAGCAAGACAATAAACAGAGTTAATAAATACTCAGTTTACAATACTGATGATTTAAGAAGTGCTCATTTACTACTAAAATCTAAATTTTGGTATCAAACCAAAATTTATGCTCTAAAATCTTCCAGTCCTGTTCCATTTATTTCCGGTCCTGTTAAATTCATTCATCAATGACCTGGATGAAGGCATAGAGTGCTCCCTCAGCAAGTTTGCTGATGATACCAAACTGGGAGGAGTAGCTGATGCCCCAGAGGGCTGCACTGCCATCCAGAAGGACCTGGACAGACCGGACAAGTGGGCAGTGAAAAACCTCATGAAACTCAACAAGATCAAGTGCTTGAATAGACTGCCTGCAGAGGTTGTGGAGTCTCCTTCTCTGGAGATCTTCAAAACCCACTTGGATGCAGTCCTGTGCCACATGCTTTAGGTGACCCTGCGTGTGCAGGGGGGGTTGGACTAGATGACCTCCAGAGGTACCTTCCAACCTTAAGCGTTCTATGATTCTAAGGTCCTGAACCTGGGGAGGAATAACCCCAGATACCAGTACAGACTGGGACTGACTGAGTAGCTCTGCAGAAAAGGACCTGCGTGTCATGGTGGATGACAAGTTGACCATGAGGCAGCAGTGTGCCCTCGTGACCAAGAAGACCAATGGCATCCTGGGGTGCATTAAGAAGAGTGTCTCCAGCAGGTCAAGGGAGGTGATCCTGCCCCTCTACTCAGCCCTGGTGAGGCTGCATCTGGAGTATTGTGTCCATTTCTGGACCCCACAGTACAAGATGGATGTGGAACTGCTGGAGAGAGTCCAGTGCAGGGCTACAAGGATGATCGGAGGTCTGGAACATCTGCCCTATGAGGAGAGGCTGAGGGAACTGGGCCTGTTCAGCCTGGAGAAGAGAAGGCTGAGAGGGGATCTAATCAGTGTCTAGAAGTACCTCAAGGGAGGCAGCAAGGAGGATGGTGCTGGCCTCTTTTCACTGGTGGCCACTAACAGAACTAGACACAACAAACTGAAACATCAACAGTTCCACAGGAATTTAAGGAAAAAAAATTAACAGTGTGGGTGACAGATCGCCGGAAGAGGTTGCCCAAAGAGGTTGTGGAGTCTCCTTCTCTGTAGATCTCAAAGCCCATTTGGACACAGTCCTGTGCCACGTGCTCTAGGTGACCCTGCGTGTGCAGAGGAGTTGGGCTAGATGATCTCTAGAGGTCCTTTCCAACCTTAGCGATTCTATGTTTCTATGATTCTATGAAAAAAGCATATAAATAGTTTCTATATCTACATTCTTAGCAGTACAAGGAGTATACCTAGCTGGCAAACAAAAATCTATCCACATATCTTCATATGGCATCCTGAGACTATAGAATAACATTACTGGCAATAATAAATGCTATTTGTTTCCTCAGCACCTTGACACATATATCTGCCTCACTAGATAAATACCAGCGGTAAGGAGAATGAAAAATAAATGAAAGAATAGATAGGACTGCAAGATAAAGGACTGGTTTCAGGAATGGATGTATCAACAAAACACCAAGGCAAAACGTTCAGTTGTGTGGAAATGACACAGTGAAATATACACTTGGGTAGAAAAATGTACCAATGTTTACCAAGATGTGTCTGCTTTCATATAAACTAGTCATTAATTTTGTTATCTGGTACAAAAAAAGCACTCAGAGATTGACATCAACAAACAAAGAAACACAATATGTACTCCATCCAGCATAGAAATGTTTTTATTTCTTACGGAATTTTATGAGGTGAATTTTTAAAGGAGCATGTAAAACAGGATGGACAACTAAGCAACTAGGCAAGGAAACCCAAACAATGTTTTCCTTAAGCCCTTTACCATGGGAAGAGTGCTGCCTGTCACAAGCCAACTGGGGACAATCTTCACCTATGTGAGCTCATCAAAAAACAAGCAAACAAACAAAAATAAAGCCTTTAAAACGCTTCTGTAATGATCTGAGAAATCAAATGCAAGATGAAGGAGACAGCAATCTTCTACCTAATGTAGAAGAATAATTAGTAAATGGGGATATATTATTTCTCTTAAGATATAGGAGAGTGAGCAACACTTTCATTCAAACCAGATGCTAGTATGTTCAGATTGCAAATGAAACATAGCATTTCCATGAACTCCATGAACAGACTGTAGACTAGAGTAGAAATGAATGGCAATGCCACGTTCAAGAGCATGGAATCACTCTTCACCTGAGATTCAAAGATTATGAATATCGCTGATCCGATCATGTGTCTGCAGTTGATTTCTTACATTAGCAAAAAACACTATTTCCCAAAAGAATTTCCACTGATATAAAGACAAAGTTATTAAAGACTGTAAAAACCTTACCACAACAACATTTGCCAGATTTCCCAACAATTTTAGTGACATAGTTATGAGAGACTAAAGCATGAGACTTACTGATAACGCCAGCAAAGAAAACGGGTTTAGAAAATAAGTTTCTAACAGTCCTGATACTATATCAGCATGTGTAAGTAACTTTAATGCATCCATGGAATTTTGGAAAGAAATAGGTTATTTTATCCCTAGAATAACCCAGGAAAGCAAAAGTAATGAGCAGTTCTGAGTATCACAATAAGTAGCTAAACTCCTTTCTAAGTGTAAGGTGAATAAGTACTCCGTCATAAAACTCAGAAGTACAGAAACCTCATTGTCTCCTCAAAGAGGCAACACAGACACAAGCAAAAATCTATTTAGAGAAGAAAACACAAGAAAGCAAACAGAGGGAATATCAAGGAAAAAAAAAAAGACAAGAAAACCTTTCACCTCCAGGAAAAAAATCTACACAACAAAGGGTTTCTGAAAAAGACAAACATTTAGAAGATTAGTCTCCATATATATTGACCTAGCTTGATTTACATAGATGTCATGCATTTTTTGCCATAAAAAAGAGGAAATACTCATCAAAGGCACAATTTACTCCAAGTCTAAGACATTGAACACAGATGCCTACATGTAAACATCAACTTGGTGCCTAAATTCTGTTTATAGACAGTGAAGTGCTGGGCACTGGTGCAGCCCCCACTCCAGAGCAGTGCCATGTGCAGACCGCATAAATGAGAGTCACTGGGTTGTCACACAGGGTGTAAAGAAGATACATATTTTCCTTTTGGAGCTAGACATGACCAGAGGCCACTAGCAGTGTGGATTATGCCAGCAAATACTGAAATTTAGGCTGATTCCTGTCACTAATCTGAATTATGAGAGCAAAGTGAATGTAATGCAGGGGCCTAAAAAGAGGCACTCAAGGTGTCTGAAACATGAGAACAAGGATCTCACATAGAGGATATGACACAGACACTCCTCTCCAAGGCAGCAGCCAGAGGGAAAGTAGGGTGCCACATTTCAACCCATTCAGGATCTGAACATGGGCATCAATGCGATTGCCAGCAAATCTGGCTGGCCAAAGCTAGATGTGCTTAAAGGCACATTAGGCAGAGATGGTAAGCCAACTCACCTGATATGATCCATCAATTTGAAACTATACCAAATCTTTTGGAAAATGCCAGCTCCTCAAATGCAGTTGAAGTACAGTGTGGGCCAAAAGGTTACATGTAAATTTTCACAGGTACCAAAAAGGTAGTGGATGCTTCTGCAATGGGAAGGTGAATGAGAGATGATTATAAGGAAATAAATCATAAAAGAAGGCTAGAAAAGTGGGTTTTATATTTCAGTGATAATTTATATTTCTGATTATTCAAAAAAAAAAAATCTCTTTCCACCAGTCCCTTGCCGTCTGTCCTAGGTCCACCACTGTTGCTCTTTTCCATGTTGGTGTTTACCCTCTCTCTCAAGGCCACCGTATGGCCACGTATCAGCTCTCTCCTGCCTTTTGTATTACTGAATTTGGCAGGAGCTCCATAAAGACTTGTACTTTGTTAGTCAGGAATCACATAGCCTTAGAGAATATGGAAAAAAAAGTGTGAGTTTTATGGGGCTGCCAAACTAGAGGAACTCTGTATTGCTGCTTCCTATAATTTGCTTGCTTGTATTTTGATTAGACTGTAGGAAAATAGCATTTTTTTCACTTTACAAAATGTATAAATGCATTTGCAAATTTATTTATGAAAAACATCTTTTCACAAGGCTAATTTATGTTGAGTGAGACTAGCCTTATAACGGGCTATACTGATCATTATAGGTACAATTATAGGGCAGATTTCTTAAAGCAAAAAAGTGATCATCACATCAGTTCTGCCTTAGTTCAGCCTGCAAAGTAAAAGAGCTGCGTAATTAAATGGAGACTTGGCTGCATAAATCCTGCAACGACATAGTATTCATTGAATGTAAGACCTTGAGAGAAAGGCTAAACAGAAGGTAGCAGCTTGAAGAACCAGATTACCCAGGACACACTCAAATTGTAGGCACATCTGTTGTAGGCAGTTGATTTGTTATGATAATTTATGCTTTTAATCTTTTTGTAAATATGCCCAGAAGCAAAGCAATGGGTACATAGTTACAAAACTCAAAATAAATAAATTAATCTGTGTAGGTGTGAAAACAGGAATTCAGTCTCTCCCCAGTTCTTCGGGCAACCAGCCATTAATTCTTTCTGTAGCACTTCCATGCACTGGGATTTTTAGATGGGCATGAATGAGGGATGAGCACTAAGTAATGCAATAGTTAAATTACATTCTAGAAGCACATCATTCCAGTCCACCTGCATATTCTTTTATTTCCTAACATCTCTAAAACATACCAAAGTGTGTATGTGCTGTTATGTGTGTGTATGTATATATACATATGTCTTCCAATAGAAAGAAAAAAATAGTTGAGGATACAACAGAAACATTTCAAATACCAATTCATTATTATTCTGTAATGTATGAAATGCTTACCAATGTATTTTTTATGATCCTGCACATTAATTTCATTATTCAGAAATGCTGAGGCTACATTCCAGATAAAATATAACTCTTCCTATTTCCTGCCCTAATTAAGGACAGATTTGAATTCACCCTGCAAAATGCATTAACATTCTGACTTGGAGGTACAGGTCAAATGTAAATTACTTGGCAATTATGAATGAGAATCCAGAAAGTGCTGGTTTAAGTGCCTAGAGAATATTTTTTGTTGACCTCATTAGACATATTTTAAATGAATACATACATAAGAAGAAAAAAAGAAAAGCTTCTTATGTTTTTAACTAATATAAAGTGTTGATAATATCCTAGTTATAAACATTCAAAAAGATAAAATGATAATAGAAAATAGAATGATAAAGCAATTTATATATAATTTTCAGTGATAACATATATAGCAAGTCCCTAATACTATGCAATGGTCACTGGAAAAATAATTTTAAAAGTGACAGTTTAAAAACATGTGTCCCTTGCCAATCTTTCATATACAGTTTGGGAGGGAGGAGGGGGATGCTGAACATACACAGTTATTTTATATTTCCATATTTGTACAAACTATGAGACATCTGCTTCTTATTTTCATACTACGAGTAGATATTTTCAGATGGAGCTCTCTTTCCTCCTCCCTTCTTCTCCTCCCTTTTCCCTTCCCTTTTCCCTTTTTTCCCCTACCATTTTTTTCCCTGAAATACTTTTTATTTATTTATTTATTTTGCTGGTACTAATTTATCAAAGTAATAGAAGGTAGTATTCAAATATAATGCAGTTTCTCAAATTATTAAGGAAAAGTATTTATTATATGGAGCCAAATAATTCTGGGGCAAAGAACAGTTTGTGAATCATTGACAAATTGAGTCTTACTGCATTACTGAACTCAAGTAAATGAAAAAAGATGATATTTTTGTCACAAAACTACTATAAAATGAGATTAAACAATGGTAGTTGTGATGGCTAATCCTTTTGTATCATAACTTGGCACTTAATAATAAAATTATAAATAATAAAATAATAATAAAAAATTAATATAAAATAAAATAAAAAGAAAATAATAAAAATATAAAAAATAGCACTAAGCTACAAGGAAAACATGACTTTCCTCATCTCATCTCAACTGTTACTACCTGATAACCATTTTTTTTTTTCATTTTTAAGAGATAAAAATGAAAAACAAGTTAAAAACAATTGTTAAAATAAAAATAAATCCTAAAAGCCTTTTTTCTTAAAAAAAAAAAAAAAAAGTAAAGGAACATTTAGAAGGCATAAAATAAAATTGGGGAGTCAATGATTAAAGTGGATAAGTAATAAAATAACAGTGATTGGAGTATGAACTAGATATCACTAAAACCATGAACTAAATGGACCTTTGATCCAGTTTAGCACAGCTATATTAAATGTTTTAATATAAAACTTGATCAGACATTTCATTAGACCTTATATCCTACCTAAATCTATCATTCTTAATAAAGTCATCCTTCTCCTTTCAGTATAAAAATCTCCTTCTAGCTTTATGAATCCTGAACAAACTATATTTTATTTATAATCTGTGATATCCATGATAAAGAAATTCTATTTGTAAGTGCAAGTCCTGCAAAAAAAAATCTTAAAACAACTGTGGCTTGGCACACTTATTTTTTTGTATTGACAACGTTCTTAATATATTCAAATATTTTACATTTTACAAATTGTTTTATACAATGAATCTTGATTTCACGTTTCCTAGAAAATCCCTCTTATGGCCATAGGCCGGATCAGGGAAAGATGAAAGCCCACAGATTTATACAATATAGATTTCCTTTCTGTGCAAAAAGTGTATTTATTTGCCCCAATCAGATATTTGTAAGTATTGCTCACATCCCCCCCAAGCCATCTCTTCTTAAGGCCAAACAATTGCTGATTTAAAAATCCCTACTTAGCTGCAGGAGGGACTTTTTTAGAGGATGATCTATATTATGGAATACTGTGAAGGAAGAAAACCTTGTTATCTCACATGTTTCATTTTAAGTACATGTGACTTAAAATAACACAGACTCTTCTCCTTCCTCCAGTAAACTGTGAGTATTGAAAGAAATTTGCAGTATTCAATATGGGCTACTGCGTTGTTTTCAGCACTATTCAATAGGATATTAGTTAGTGTACTTTGCCATATGCCTTACACTCCTACTCCATCTGTTATCCAGGGAGACTTCCCTCTCCCTCAAGAAGATCACACCTCCTTCTCATCATGTCATAAAATCCAGTTGCAGAAGTATATGCCCTGGACTTGGCAGCTGGAAAGCAGTTTAATGCTATTAAGGCAGAGCTAAACTTCCCATCCTGAGAAAAGGCTTAATATAATCAAATATTGATATGTAAAATGAAGACAGGTATCTGTGAGGCTATTATGTTACTTTCTCGTTACAGTCAATAAAGAAAAAGAGGCAAATTTCATTTATAGACAAAATCTTTCTTTATTTCTCAACATTTTCTCATAGAAATAACAAAGAAACAGTGACTAAATGTGCGCTATTAATTATATTAATTTGAAAAGTTTTCAGATACCCAAATCAGGACAGAGGAATTATGCCTAGGAGCTTCTCTGTCTCTTCATTTAATACAAATAGTGTTTGCATTTGATGTTGATAGCTGAACTGAACATGCTTCAGTTAGGTGAATGAGTTTTAGTGTGTGTATTTAATTAGTACTGCCTCCCTATACACTCTGGGGTATTATAACATGGAGCACATAATTATGTCATAGTTTCTATAAAAACCAAAGAAAAAATGAGCCATCTAATAAATTTCCAATATAAGTTATTTCAGTATTCTATTCATTACCATGTAGTAATTTAGTTAAATACTTTGCAGTGTGGCTTAAAACACGATTGAGAAGGGTTCTTCCTAGTATAGCCATTTTACCTTGATACAACCTACAGTAGTGTGTAGCCATTCATAGAAATATTCATCATGACAGCTCTGTGCTCTTTTTGCCTATAAATGAAAATTTAAGTTTTAGCAATTTTCACGGGAGCCAGTAAAAAAAGATAAAGTTTTGAAATGAATGCTCATACAGTAACTGCTTGCTAGTGTTTCTCAGTTGCGGAGAGAATTGGGGAAAGGCTGAGGGACAGCCTGAAGCTGGCCATATTGATGCCCAAGATCCGTATGTCCTAGGGTCAAGCCCAGTTTGCTTATTTTTTGGCAAGCAAGCAATCCTGCCAATCATTTGTGAAGCAGACTCTTAACAGCAGCCTTTTCTGAGTGGATTTTTTGACTATAAGAGGACAATTGCAAATTTAAGTCTTTAGGCCTAATATCAGGTAGCCAATCGTGAAGAATTATCAATGAAGTTTTCATTAAAATATTTTCCTGAAATTTTTGATATTTTAAAACAAGATTAAAAGAGGAAAATGATGGACAGCGGTGTAGATGGAAGTATGCTAGTAGTAGGAGCTCCTCAGTTCATCAGAATTGATGGATGCAGCATGCACCAGAAGATATGGTATTGGTCTCCTGCTGTGCAGCTTCACCACTTACAGAGCAGCTGGATTAACTCTGTAAGTAGTCTAGTAATTCGGCAAAACACTGCTTTGCTTAAAACGAACATCAGATCTTCCTAATTAGGATGAACTTAAGAATATGAATTCTTTTTTTTTTTTTCTTCTCTTCAAAATGTAATACAACTCACAAATATGACTGATGGGTTCTTTAAATTCAAAACAACAAGATTATAAAAGCTATGTAAAGAGACGAGTTCTCCCTAAAAATTAAAACTCCTCTCTGTCTAGGCTACCTCTAAATGACTTGATATGAGACCGAAAAGGTACTATGCAATTCTTTGCTAACACACATGCTTAGAATAGAGCGCTTACAAAGTATCTGTCAGTCTACTGTTACATCATTCCTGAGGAAATTTTCTGAAACCATGGGGGCTTGATTCACTGCTCATTAAGCATCGGTGTTGAAAGGAACATGAGATGCTTCAGAGAGCCATCTGGCCTCTAGCTGCTTCCCCAGAAGTGTGCAGATCTCCCACAGGTTTGTCTCATATCTGACAGGCATCTGTTTTAACGTCTTGAATACATGATGACATCTCAAATGTCTTCAGGCAACCAAATTAAGCTTCAATAAGTGGTATCCATTTCTAGGCTGTACAGACTGATTTCTGATGACTAAATATCAATTATTCATATAAAACATAAGCTCCTACTTTAGCCAATGGAGATCTAGGGATTGATAGCTTAAGCATAAATATCTAAAGTCATCTGAAATGCTCTGGTATATCCAAATATCTTTGTAAAACTGGCAGATAGGCTATGATTCCTGTGAGAGAACCATGCTTTTCTGCAATGATAACCGGAAGATAGCTGGGCTGTCCAAGGCATCTCAGATATCATCACTAGACGCCTGTAAGTGGCAGATGTGCCTGTAACTGAGATGAACTTCTTCATTTCCTATTTCTGGTTACATTCATTTCAATGAGAGTTTAGACATATACACTCATCCCATGTACATGTGTCTCCAACACTGCAAATTCATTGTTTGGAATAAACCTACCACAATGAACCCACCTCTGTCTCAACCCACATAAGTTTGTGTCACTTATGTTCATAACAGTCTTGCCTAGTTTAACTTTGCTTGTTTGGACATGTTATGACCCATTACACATCGGTACTGCATATATGTGTTTAACTATATGAAGAGACAGTAGGAAGTATATTACATTTTTATTCCGTATCTATAGTATTAGGTTGCTAGCAATATATTCTGATAAAATTGTAATTCCAATTAGGAATACATGAATAAGGATACTATATTTCATATAGTACAATATTATTATAAAAAGTAAGGTTTAAAGAATGATTAACTTGAGTTCTTTGATTAGGGGTTTGTTCTGGATTTTACATGTGAGATTTTTGTGTATGGAGTTTATCAGGGTCTAAAAAATTGGACTTTATCAAGAATATGATTATGGTATGTAAAAGATACAGACATTTAGTGTTCTTCCACATTCTTTTTCCATCTGTAAATTCTGTTGCTAAACATGAATTAAACAAATGCCGGGTAAAAGTAAATAATTTAAAAAGTAAATAAATGGGATCTTGTATGCATTTTCAGAAGGTACAGTAACAGTATTAAAGTTATCACCATATTTGATATATACATTGATAAAAGCATTGATAAAATGCTTATGTAAAGTAGTCCATGACTGTGTATCTGATTATTGCCTAATTTCTTTTTTCTTTCCCAATCATTTTCATATATACACAAATGTTTATAAACACATCCATGGAGGGAAACCAATAAGGCTCAGAAGATCTTGAGCTAACAAACGAATTGCCTGAGGTCATACTTTATTTTAATTATGTGTTTGCTGACAAAGAATATGACCTAGGGAAGAGTATAAGAGTCTGCACTTTCTGTGTAATGGCTACTGTTTCTTTGTCCTTCAAATATTCTCATGTTACTTTGTGTATCCCAGTCTCTAAACATGCCTTGTCAAATATCTCTTGGCAGAACATGGTAATCAGCTGCCAAACAATCTAGAAAATACAGGGAGTTACATAGCATTTAGACTGAGTATTGTTCTTGGCTAGAAATGCTAGATGTAGTGATTCTGTCTGTAAAATAACAAAAGTTACTATTTTGTAACCCTCACTCCAGTATTTCTTCTTACTAATTGCTGAAAACTAGACTTAACACAGGAAGTCAAGTGTAAGACCCACAGCATGATGTCAGAGAGAGCTCACAGGCTGGAAGGGATCCCAACAGGCTTTCTACAGCAATTTCATCAGCATCACAAACCAAGCATGCTTTCTGCTATGTGCATTTGCCATATGCACTTAGTTCTGTTTGACTATCCGGCTTCTTCAGGCTCTAAATATGTATTTCACAGGCATCCTAAGTAGAAGAAATAGTTAAGAGTTATATAAATCACCAGTTGTTTCTTGGCTACTTCCAGTGTAGTAGAAATACACACTTTCACACCAGGCTGTTCTGCTGGTCTCAGGGAATGTCATCAAGTGACTCATTCTTCTTTGTTGAATCAGACCAATGTACAAAAGCCAAGACTAGGTAAAAAAAGGTCTTTTCTTCTTCAAATGGCCTTCTGAGACCCTTTGTCAGTAGCTTCATGTCTTACTCTTGGGAACATAAAAAAGCAGTGTAGTACGTGCAGATAACTCGTCCTGATTCTGAAGGCCTTTGGTGAAAAGCAGGTTCAAGAAATTCTTAAGTAGGTATTCCTCTCCTCCAAAGGACAGCAGACAGCTTGTTTAGGTGCAGGTACAGACACCAGCTTTCCTCTCAGCTGAGGTTGTGTGACTCACCAGAAATTCTGAAAATTTCTCCCCCTCTGCTGTCATAGCATTGCGGTGTATGTTGTAGATGGGAGTAGAAAGGTCTGTAGTTGAAACACTGGACTGGAAATTAAGAGTTGTCCATTGCAATAAATGTTTTTGACACTGGCTATGTCCATTTACATAAACAACAATACTTTTTTCTTTCTGTGTCTTTTTCTTATAAGAGGGTAGACTCTTCACATATATGTTCACGTAAATGTTCACATAAGAAAGTACTTAATAATTTTAATTTATTAAAAAATGTAGGAAAAAGAAAACCCACTAAAAAGGAGAATTTGATCCAGATAGTAGCCATAAGAAAGATGAAATGTAAATACCCTTCTGTGTTTCTATATGGAATATACTTTTTCCCTGCTTTTGTAGGATTATTTGTAAAATTTACCAATGTCAGTATTATAAGCAGTCCCAAAATGACTTCAGTAAAAAAATATTTTATAGTATCATAATCCATGTATTAGACATTAGTTTCATTAGTAATTATATTTATTTGTCTTTGAAATGTTTGGTGGGAAGAAAAACAAAGACTCATAAAATGCTCTCCTGAACATCAAGTTAAAAAGTAAGGGATAAATTAGGTCTTGTGAAAATGATTCAGATTAATGTTATCTTTAAATAAAACAGAAAAGGACTCAAGTCAGCCCCTAAGGACTGCCCCAATATATAGCAGTTAACAGTATGAACATACATATATTTCTCTCTCTTTTCTCCTTTAAAGTTACAACACAGCTGTAATTTTACAGCTTTGTTAGAGTGAAACTCTTTGTTTTTAAGAAGAGTTAAGATCTTGGCAATGAGAATATGAGGGAGAATCCCAGATGGTAAGAAAATTTAAGAAATTTTAAACAAATAATAGAAAACTCACAGATTTTTTATTTCTAAGGCATACAAACTATAACACTGAAGTAGATGTTGTTGTTTTTGTATTTTATATACAGGAAAATAGCTAGCACCAATTTGGACAGGGACAGAATTGTCAGGGATGTTTTACATTTGTCCCTCATAGCATAGACCAGCAATTACTTCTATAGGAAAGTAAAATTGGAAGCAACATAGGAAAAAAAAAAAAAAGGGTTAGACATCAGAATAGGAGAAGACTTACAATCAGGATCCAAGTAGACAATATGGGCAGACCAGAGTAGCTGAAAATCTTTGTAGTCTGACAGTTTTCGCTTGAGAGGGGTGGCTCAAGAGGATTCAGTGTTAAGCTTTGCAAGTATTTATGCGCCCAGCCTTTTTTCTTGTAGTGTCTGGGATTCTCCTTCACACTGTTACTATCAGGATGTTCTTAACTGCTCATAAGGTTAAATGTGATTCTCACTGCTTGGCAAATTCTAATTACCTATTTAGCATTAGCATTAGATTTCCCAACAGTTTTCATAAAGATTTTGTTTCCATCTCTGATGAGGGACATCATACATAGTTTTCCTAAATGCAGTGCTGGCTGTAAAGTCCTAGATAAATTAAAAACTTACCTCAATTTTCTGTACATGCTCTAAATCACTTACCCATTTCACTCTTTACCTATAGTGAGTCTCACATTTCTGCATTGCAAGGCAGTTTTAGACTAAATGTCTGCTGTGCAAGTTAACTTTAAACTATCAAAATCACCAAAGGCTTTAGCATGACCTATTTTAAAAAATAAGGCTACTTTTACTTATTTTCTTCCTAGGTATTGTAATTCAGTCCGGATTAAAGCTTTTTTTTTTTTTTTTTTTTTTTTTCCCAGAGCACTTCAGATACTGTGACACTTCTTTTTTCTTTTACTTGGGTAATTGTCTTACACCCTCTATACCAGGCATTGCTGAGATGATAAGTCTGAGCAATAAAGGCCAAACAGACTCTGTTTGATTCAGCAGTGATCAAACCAGAATGCTGCAGTTTCCATTTGTTCCTCTGCTTCCTAAGGACAGGTTTGAACATTCAGGGTTGTCATTTCCTCCAGCAAAGAAGATTTACCAACAGAACAATCTTCCTAGTCTGAAAAAAATCAGAGAGCAATTATAAGCATTCCATCATCTTACAGTTTTAGACAAATATCTGTATATATAAAAGCTAAAATTTCAATGTCAACCAGACTATGTAAATTATTGGCCTGAAACATGATGACAAAATAATCATTTAGATAATATATCTATTTTTGAACTGTATATCCCTGGCAGTAGCTTAGAATTAATGTCACAGCTATTCAGAATTCTGTTCTTCTGTGCATGCACAAACACTTTAGGAAGTGAGTTCTCTTCAGTAATATCTCAGGAAGAAAACAGCAAAAGTAATAAGCTTGTGTACCAACTGATTTCTATCCAGTGAGGTAAATTAACTTCTCTTGCCTGTCAAAGCAGTTTATGCATATAGGAAGTGCAAAACAAAGTGACTGAAATGTCACTTTTGAAATAAAACATTCACACTGCTTGCTCAGAATTAACAGGAGACATTTGAAGTACATTCCATATGCTAACACGTTACAGTATAGGAACTCACTAAACTCATTATAAATTTATAGATTGTTTTTTAAGATTAGTTCACTCTGAACTTCATGGCATTGCTATGATGGAACTATTGATATTTGATCATCTCTCAAATTACTTACGATATTTTACTGTTGTTGCCATTATTACTTCCTGCAGAGCTCCATATTTGTAAGAAATTCAAGAAAACTCATGTTATTCCTGGTAATCAGAATATTAGGTTGCATGTTGGTTTTCTATTTAAGATAAACAGTGCTGGTTAGTCAAATTATTCATCTAAAAGTACTCATGACAAAAGGTGTTCAAAATTGAATTTGGCTACATCTCAGTTGATAGCCTAATAAAATAATTCAGGGAGAGGTTAGATGATCTGCCAAATGCCAGAGAGTAGGTTTAGCACAGCTAGGAAAAATGAGAATTCGGATTGCTAAGGCTTAGATGGCAACAAATACTGTCAGTATTATGTGTATAGCAACAAGGAAAAAGGAAGTCAAAAGGGAAGATAAGCAGAACATCTTGTTGGATCAAAGTAATGAGACAAATTTTCTTTACATAAATACAAATACTCCTCCCCCAAACTTTCAAAGTGTAAAAGATCAATAGTTACTTAAGCTATATTGATTATATAAAACATTTAATGAAATTCACAATTTGCAATTCAAAACATGCTCCTTAAGGTCCTTAGCCCAGTCAAGTAATGGAAATCCACTTATTATTATTAATATGAAAAACCTCCTACACACATCCAAACTTTCAGAAAGAACTTCCTCAGCAATTAGAGTTAGGTAAAAACAGTCACCACAACATTAGCATTTGAATCACTTTTGAAAATGCATTTCAAATAATTACAGAAATCTGTTTGTTGACTTAGAACAAAATAGGGGATACATTAATCATAACTGTTCATCTTGAAGAAACAAATTCTGTAGGTATTCTTAAAGGATAAATAGAAGAACAGACACCGAGGACAGGTTCTAAGTGTATGCTTTTTGTATGTTTTTCTCACCTAAATAGGGGGATTACTTAGTTCTGTAAAAGAACATATAAAAACAAGTAACTAGCTAATAAAAAATCACTGCCTTCATTGAGCAACTTTTAGCCATGATTTAAAACACAAAATGCGTACATCCTTACCACAAACACATCCTTCCAAGAATGTTAAATAATTCTTTTAAGACTACAATTATTTAAAATCTCAAATTACATTTAGATTAAGAACCCTCATATACTTTACATGTGCATATATATATTACTGGTCACTAACATTGAAATAACTGGTCCTGATAGAATTAATCACAGATTAGTAGTAATTACATGTAGAAATGTATGAAATTTACAATTTCTATATTTACCACAAGCTGTCATCATAACTGTGGCGAGATGCATTTCCCTGAATTTAAAATATTGGTAGGATTTGCGTACTAGCACTTGTTTACATAAATATTGCCAGGTTGCATCTTCTAGTGTTTTCCAATAGCCAAGAGTATACAATTTCCAGGATTTACCATGACTTGTCTGTGGATAGATTACAATCAAATAAAACGTTTTCCTGAATCTTTACTGATTTTTAACTTAAAAAAACCCCTCATATATACTTAAGATGCATTTCATTAAACATAGTTTTGTATTCTTGTATAATATCAGGATTTAAGATAGAAAGAGTATACCATTGGAATGCAATGAAGAATTCTTTATTTTGGACTTTAAGTTCTGTTATCATCAAGGCAAATTCTTTTCAATTTATTCCTAGAATATTCCAGAATAAAATCATACCTTACTATGTGTTCATATATCCATCCACCCATCCATCCATCCATCCATCCATCCATCCATCCATCCATCCATCCATCCATCCATCCTTTTGTCTTCTAATTCGCTGACCTATCCTGAATGGGTCATTTTCAATAAGAAAAGGTAAAAATGTTTTTTTTTCTTGTTTTTTTTTTTTCTTTCCTTTTTACATATTTCTCTGGTATTTTAGTTTATTTTAAGAAGCATAATTTTCCAAACATATTTAATTCATTGCACTTCAGAGATGTTGTGCTCTAGGTGTCCCTGCTGGGTTGGACTACATGATCTATAGAGGTCCCTTCCAACCTTACCATTCTGTGATTCTGTGACTCTGTGACTCTATATTTTTGTTAAAAAAAAAGCATTCAAAAGATAATCTTATAGTACCCAATCATTAAATTTAGTAATAATTTTTGGTGTGCTTTCTGAGGCTGAATGTTATTTTCAAATAATGTTCTGTATAACAAATCATACTCCATTATCTATATTACTTAATTTCTCAATAATCTATCCCAGATGGCTTAACTGTTTATTCTATGGAATACAAACAGTTAATTTTGAACTAAAGCTGGAAAATCTGCAGGTATATATTTAGAAGCACATAGTCGCCTCTAGGTTCTTGCCAATATATTACATAATCACAGAATGGTTGAGGTTGGAAGGGACCTCTAGAGATCATCTAGTCCAACGGCCCTGCTCAAGCAGGACACCTAGAAGCATGCGGTGCCAGGTCGCATCCAGGTGAGTTTTGAAGATCTCCAGAGAAGGAGACTCCACGAGCTTTCTGGTCAGCCTGTTCTAGGGCTCTGTCACGAACAGAGGAAAGAAGTTCTTCCTCACATGGAATGGAACTTCATGTGTTTCATCTTGTAGTCATTAGCCCTTGTCCTATCACTGGCCACCACTGAGAACAGTTTGGCCCCATCCTCCCTACATTCTACCCTCTCATTCTCCTCTCAGGTATTTGAACATGTTGATCACATCCCCTCTCATCCTTCTCCATACTAAACAGGCCCTGCTCACTCAGTCTTTCCTCATATGAGAGATGTTTCAGTCCCTTCATCATCTTCGTGGCTCTGCACTGGACCCTCGCTAGAAGTTCCACGTCCCTCTTGTCCTGGGGAGCCTACAACTGCACACAATACTCCAAGGGTGGCCTCACCAGAGCTGAGGAGAGGGTAAACATCACCTCCCTTAACCCACTGTCAACACTCCTCCTGATGCAGGCCAGGATCCTATTGGTCTTCTTGGCACAAGGGCACGTTGCTGACTCATGGTTAACTTGTCATCCTGGACTCCAAAATCCCTCTCCACAGAGCTGCTTTCCAGCAGGTCAACCCCTAGTGTGTACTGGTGTCTGGGTTTACTCCTCCCCAGGTGCAGGATCCTGCACTTGTCCATGTCGAATCTCATGAGGTTCCTCTCTACCCAACTCTCCATTCTGTACAGGTCCCTCTGAATGACAGCATAGCACTCTGGAGTGTCAAACCCTCCACCCAGTTTGGTATCATCTACAAACTTGCTGAGGCTTCACTCTGTCCCCTCATGCAAGCCACCACTGACCACAGGCCTCTAACTAGACTCGACCCCATTTATCACAACTCTCTGAGCTCTGCCATCCAGCCAGTTCTCAGTCCACCCCAGCATGCACTCATCTAACCCATACTTCCTGAGCTTCCCCATGAGAATGTTATGAAAAACTGTGTCAAAAGCCTTGCTGAAGTCAAGGTAGACAACATCCATGGCTCTTGGCTTTCCCATCGTCCATCCAGCCAGTCATCCCACCACAGAAGGCTATCAGACTGGTAAAACATGATTTCCTCTTGGTGAATCCATGCTAGCTACTCCTGATCACCTTCTTTTCCTGCTCATGCCTAGAGATGGTCTCTAAGATGAGCTGCTCCATAACCCTTTTGGGGATGGAAGTGAGGCTGACCGGCCTGTAGTTTCCTGATTCCTCCCTCTTGCCCTTTTTGAAGGCAGGAGTGACGTTGGCTTTCTTCCAGTCCTCTGGCACCTCGCCCACCCTCCATGACCACTCAAAGATGATGGAGAGCAGTTGAGCAATAACCCCTGCCAGTTCCCTCAGCGCTCTTGGGTGCATCCTCTCTTCCTTTCTCAACAGTTCTCTCTGCTGTCTTTGGGCTCTGTAGTTCATGGCGACTAGCCTTAGCAGTAAAGACAGAAGCAAAGAAGGCATTTAGTAACTCTGCCTTCTTTGTATCCTTGTACCAAGGTACCCTCCCCATTCAGCAGAGGACCAATGTTTTCCCAAGTTTTCCTCTTGCTGCTGATGTATTTGTAGAAGCCCTTCCTGTTGTCCCTGACATCTGCTAACTCTAATTCCAAATGGGCCTTGGCTTCCTTGTTGCGTCCCTGCATTCTCTGACAATGTTTCTATAATTCTTCCCATGTGTTCTATCCCTTTTTCCACATTATGTATGCACTGTTTTTCTCATTGAGTTTACCCAACAGCTCCCTGCCCAAACATGCAAGTTGCCCTCTCCTGCCCCACCTTGCTCGATTTCTTGTAGGAATGCACTGACTTAAGCTTGTAGAATGTGGTACTTGAATAGTAGCCAAATCTCCTGGATGTCCTTTCCTTCTAGGACTCTTGCCCAGGGGAGCCCTCCAAGGAACTCCTTGAAGAGGTCAAAGTTATCTCTCTTGAAGTCCAGGGTTGCGATCCTTCTTTTTGCCCAGCTTTACCCTTCCTCCTCGCGGGATCGTGAATTCCAACATCTCATGGTCACGGCAGCCAACACTGCCCCCAACCTTCACATTTTTAATTAGATCATCTCTGATTGTTAGTATCAGGTCTAGCAGCGCCCTTCCCCTTGTTGGCTCATCTAGCACCTGCATCAAGAAGTTATCTGCAATATTCTACAGGAACCTCCTGTCTGTTCCTAGCTGGGTTATCCCAGCAGACACACCAGAGTGGCTGAAGTCCCCCATTAGGACCAGGGCCTGTGATCGTGAAGTTTCTTGGAACTGCCTGTAAAAGGCCTCATCCACTTCCTCTTCCTGGTCAGGAAGCCTGTAGCAAACACACACTATAGGGTCACTGCTGTTGGCGTGCCCTTTAATCCTCACCCACAGGCTCTCATTCTGTGCTTCATCCTCCCCTAGACAGAGGAACTTGCATTGGAGTTGCTCTCTCACATAAAGAGCAACTCCACCACATCGCCTTCCTGACCCGTCCTTCCTAAAAAGCCTAAAGCCATCCATGGCCACGTTCTAGTCATGGGAGCACCATGTCAGAGTGCTGACGTTTTGTATATATTTTTGCTTACAGTCCAAGAGTTCTAGGTTGGTGAAGAGACAAAATAAAAAAATACAGAGTTTTATCT
>NW_010579866.1:232261-273904 GCF_000705375.1 Tinamus guttatus | reverse complement strand
AAAAAGAAAAAAAAGAAAAAAGAGAAATCAACAGAAATAATGTGTCAAATAAGCCATCATCTAGATTATGAAAAATCAGGTGCAAAGAGTAAAGTTTTTTTTGTTACTCTGGGCAGGGATGGTGGAACATGGCAGAATTAGGAAAAGAGTGGTTTGAGGAGGCTGAGAGAAAACGCACATCTTCCTCTTGTCAAAGCTAGTGGAATTCATGGCACAGTTGGCAGAGCTTAGTTGTGGCAAACATCAGAAGGCATTGCTGAAGAGTGAGAAAAGAGCTAGGCACCAGAGCAAATGGAAAAGTAAGTACCCCCAGTAGCATACTGAAAATCTGACAGCAGACAAAGAGCAGGCTTTGGGCAACACAAAGCAAGAGGTACGGCCTTCAGGCTTCCTGGAATTTAAATAAGGTTTCTGAATAATACGTGTTTATCTTAGAGATCATTCTTAATTTGCTTGATTCAAACCTTTTTGTTCCCTTGTCTGCCTCAAACTGCTGCAGCAGCCAGGAGCATCTTTCTGAAGCCTGTGTGGTTTTTCCTGATGTGTCAAGCATGTTGGGAATACTGGAATGGCACTTTTCCTCACGTATCAGCTAATGCTCTGCAAAAGATAAATGGGAATGAACAAATCAGCAGTAGACAAAGAATAACAACCAGCACCTTGGCTCCCATCATAGGCGTTGTAGACACAAAGGCATTTTTAATAAGAGAAAAAATTTCTTCACCTCACTGGTAAATGTTGGCATTACTATTTTCCCAACACTACTCATGCATCTTAGAGGCAATTGCTTTTCTTCTGTGGTTAAGATTTGTAAATGAACCGCTTCAAAAAATCTAAACCGTGTCTAGAAAAGGATTCTGAAGAATGAAAGGGATGGACAAAATTATAAGATGCTTTTCTAATTAAAATGCTAGAGACTTAAGACTTCTATACGTGTTTTAGTAATTAAGACTTGTGGAAAGCAGAATTTGTCATCTTTTTCCATTATGACCAAAATAATGAAATTCACTTATTCTTTCTAATACTTCTAACTGGGACACAGAAGTCATAAAACGCTGCCTCTTTCAATAGGTATTTTTGCAATGAACAGTGAAGAGTGGACAGTATTTCTTGAGTTGTATGTACTCAGTAAGTAGCTACATGCTTGCAATAGTTTGTTTGCCTTGACAAGTTTACAATGTGAAACTCATGAATTATGCATATTTCTGGTGCCAGTACCCTTAAAAAGTGGTAAAAATTATGAAGTTTATGTCTCTATTAAAATAAATTTCTGTCTCATGGAGATTTTCAGAGCAGGGTTAAATCTAAAGTGTATTTCAAGAGATTAGATCTACTGGATTAAGTGATTGCACTAAATTCAGTGATTATATCAACAATGCAAATGCTTTTTTGAAGGCAATGAGATTTACACCTGCTTTTTCCAGGGCTTAGTTTAGACCTCAGTGCATAACATAGTTGAAGGGAAATTCATATTTGCTCAGTCAAGTTCTTTGCAACTTTTGTATCTTACATACACTAAATCCAAACCAGTGACAGTTATCTTGGTACCTAACAAGAATATATTTCTCTCTTGAATAATGACCCAAAGACATTTTTACTATAGAATTTGTATCTAGTCAGCACAAGGCTAAAGATTTCTAAACTGTTTGTGGATAGCTTATAGATTGGATGCAGTGTTCCTAAAGGTTTTCCTAGGTCTCCCCTTTGCTGGGGTTCTAGAATGTAAGAGTAGTTTTATTTTTTTGCTTCCTACATATAGGAGAATATATAATATTTAAAAAAAAAAGTCAAATAATTTAGACCATACCAATTTAGGTTTCTGTCAAGAAGATAATACTGTTCCATAGGTCCTTAGCCTTCTTGTCCAAAGATATATAGAAGTTACAGCATATACTCGGTCAGGGCTTATTTACCTAGGAGTCAAAAACATCAGTTTTTTTGGAGTATCAGGCCAGATAAACACACCACATTTCAGGCACTTGCTTCATAAAACAGAGTAATATACTAAAAAGCTGAAAAAATAAGTGGTCTAAAGATCCATTCAGCTGCCAATATAGCTGGGGAGAGGGAGGAAATCCATCTGTCTTCCCCCCTTACATTCATTCCAAAATAGCAAGGGCTCTTATTCTATTAGCAGAGGCTGGGCTATCTTTACCAAAAAAAAGGATGTAGAGAATAGGAAAGTGCTTCAAATTCACCCACATTTTAAACAGATTTAATTCTGAGCCTTGCTGCTTCCAATGGTCCAGATGTGGGAATGATTTACTCTGCCGCTTTGTTCAGGTAGGAACAGAAAGATCATGGCCGAGGACATCTGCTCTGTCGTAAATAAAACATAACTGAGCACAGTTGAGTCTTTGATGTTTTGAATCCAAGAAGGGCAAGGCCCTTTGAGGGGCTGAAGGGCTGCTCGGTTTGTGGTGGCTACTGGGGCCTCAGCATCGGTGCCGCGGGGCAAGTGCCGTCCTGCCAGCAGGCCCTGGCAGCCACGCACGGGAAGGCTCTGCCCTGGGACCAGCACAGACACCGATTGCCTCTTGCTCTCAACAACTTAATCTTTAAGTCTTGATTCATACTGACTGTACAAATCTACACCCGTCTTGTCTTTATTAGTGGATAAGGTATCTTTTGGACAAGCTGGTAGTCAGTGCTCAGAAGAGCCCAGGAGCCCTCTTTTGGGGCAGAGATGGGAAAAGTTACTTAAGTGCTGCTCTGATTTCTGCTCTGGAAAGGAGCTGGGCCTTTTCTGGCTGCTTTAGAGCTAGCAAAGAGGGAAGCAGCCTGAAATCGCACCAGCAGGGATACAGTCCCCCAGGGACCGTTCTGCTGACAGATCTCTTTCAAAATATTGTAGATTCTGGCGGTGTCCCATCACTTTCCCAAAGCTAAAAAGAGCAGATGTCCAAGAAGCGGCTAAGCAAGACGATGACTCTCCTATACCACAGGATCACCAGATGTCCTGTGCAGGCAGTTTAAACACTGCTTCTCGGTGCTGGGCCAGAGTAAAGAGCTGAGGCTCTGGCATGGCTTTGGAAACGATTTGCTTCACAAGCACAGCCTGTGGTTTTTCTCTTCTCTAAAAAGGGAGGCCTATTTGAAAAGGAAGCCTTCAAAATGAGGGCAGAGATGAGTGTGCAGCTTCCCTTTACTTCAGTAATTTCCAGGGCTGGTCCTACTGCGAAGCCAATGAAGTTGTTGGTCTTTAAACTGGAAGGATCTAGTTTTCTTTGTTCTGTCACCCCCATGTCATTAATTTTAGTATAAAGACTGTGGAGGAAGGAAGAGAGCAATATCTCCAAGGAACACAGTATTGGAAAAAAAAAAAGAGCATAGGGAAGAGTTCTCCTCAAAGGGATTACAAAACAAAGTGAAAAAGAATTGAAGAGGTCATAAGAGGGTGGGTTTTTGTTTGTTTGTTTGTTTGCTGTGTGTGTGTGTGAGAAAGAGAGAGAAACAATGAGAAATAGAGAGAGAGAGAAAGAGAGAGAGAAACAATGAGAAATGGAAGAGGAACTAAGTTCATTCAACAGATAATAAGCCAAAAGAGGGAAAGAAAAAAAAAAAAGTTAAGAAGCTTTATCCAACCTGGCCTGCCCAGCATGGACAGGTACCTTGCTGCAGACCAGCTTTCTGAGCTGACTGGGCAGCCTGGGCCTTCAGATACCAACACATGCAATGAGAAAATCAAGTCAGCATTTTTCTTTCCAAAAACTATCCCATCATGTCCATCTTCCCCACATGACAAAACTTATGCTTGAACTATTGAAAGAAAGCAACCCCATGAAGATAATGAAATCCATGAAACTGTGACTGATAAGACAAAAAATGCAGCACTAGCTCTGACTGTCCACAATTAAGTTTTTGAAAGCCTGACTGCTGACTGCGAATATTACCCGCACATCTTTTCCCAGTTTAGTTTGGAATGGGTTTGATAATTAGGGGTGATATTCCTTTGTCAAAACAAGTCTTTTGTTAAGCATTTAACAGATGCTCTAGGGATTCTGGCAAAGTGCTAATTTTTTTCTTGCAGTTTATCTGGAGCAGAAACCTATGTTTTATCATATGCTGTAAACTGAAATGAGAAAACAATATAGAGTCAACTTTTGCTTTTGGTTTCCTGAGTCAATAAAATAGTACATCTGTACATGAGAAAGAGGGTAACTAAATAAAGAAAATGTTTGAAAATTCAGATCATGTTAGTAATATATATATACACACACACATATACATATGCACCAGTACTATTTCTGTTTGTGTATAGAAATCTTACAACATTTACATACATTTATATGCACAAGATTTCTATACAAATCTTACAACAAAGTTCAGAGACACATGGGACTTTATTCCATGCTGACTGCTGACGTAGGAAGTAGCTGGAGGCTAAAACCGGCACTGTTTATGGTCAGCGAGAGGACAGTCACCATGGTTCATGGCACTTCACCCGTAAAGGTGTTTTTTGTTGTTGTTTTTAGGGTATTTTTGTTTGTTTTACAGTGTGCATTCCATGCAAAATGCTGAAAAAAAGGCTACTGCTTTAGAGAACAACAAAGGCCAAATTAAGAAAATAGATAATTCATGCAAGCAGGAAATTCTGTCTGGGTTGGCCCAAGACACCCTACAACACCAATGGGATAATTGGGTCTCCACATATGCTTTGAAATATTGGTCTGATATACAAGGTCATCACATAGTTAGGTTGGTAATGAAAGTACTTTTTTTTTTTTTTGATTTAAGATGACTGGCATATTCTTGGTGCAGTAACAGGGTAACATGGATAAAATCCTCATAACTTAGGCAATTAAGGAATGTCTTCTGCTCTCTGGCTGGATGGGAATATACATGAAAGAACAACCTTCAAGAAATGAAAGTCCCTCTTTTCTTTTACATTACTTGATCCACCCAAGAAGAAAAGGTACTTAAATAGTTGCCACTTTGAAATCTTCCAGTCTTTTAATTTAGCTCCTGAGTCTAAAAAAAATTAATCAGACCTTCCTTTATAAATAAAGGTGATCTTAACTTTCAAGGCACTTTCCTTAAGTTGTTAATACTGCCCTGATCCAAAGTTGTATTAAGTAGCGACATGAGACTGAGCCTGCTCCAGAGCCTTTTGAAGTTTGTGAAAAGATTTTCATGGTCATCAATGGACTTTGACTCAAATTCATAACTCTAAATACAGGCTCATTTATATTTGTCTTTTCGCTCCATTAACTGCTCCATAACTAGCATTTTCTGGAAACAGAAGACACAGAAATAAGTCTAGAAAAAACACCTTATGACCTCATTTTGTTTAAGACTACTAATAATTAGAAGAATGAGGAGGAGGCCAGAGGAAAATAAAAGCTGAAAAAAGTTGCAGAGGAAACTCACTAAGACTAAGACAAAACAGTTGAGAAGAAGAAACTGAAACAGTGGCATGAAGAAAAATAGGTCAAAATTCAGAGTTCTGTTTCCAAGGTAGAACATTATTGAACTCTGCAGCCTTAGATTTACATTGGGCAAAATCTGACCAAGATCGACATGGGCATGCAGAAATATTAGCCTAAATTTAAACCGTGTCTTTTGAAAGGTTTTCAAAAGCAAACCCTCTTGGTTCTACTACTCTTGATTCAGGAAAAATACCAGAGCCAGGGTCACAAGAGCTGGTGGGCAGAATCTAGTGGGAACACTTAGTGGACTGCTGTTCCTAGAGCTTTGCTTTCTTAACAAAAAAGTTCTCTTTTAAGAATAGTACTGGAAAGGACCAAAGTCTCAAGAAAATTAGTCAATCTTGTTTTAGTCTTCTTTGATGCAACTTTAAAGAGATCTGCATTGCACATTTTGAAGACAATATTCCTGACCAGAGTTATAAATTGGCTTTGTAAGTTCAAAGCTCCACACGAGGACTTTATTGTTGGACTGCACTTACATGATTATGTCCAGTGTCAGTATAGGGCAAAGGCTGAAATAGGTTTGGCATATAAGAAGTAAGAAAGCCCAAGTGACTAGAAAAGAGATTCCATAGATCTACATAGGTCCACAACGACTACAGAGGGAAAGGCCTTGGCACATGAGATAATATTTGAGATTAATTAACAGTTTGTTTAGTAAAGCCACAGCCAGACTTCTTTAATCCAAACACCTTTGTAGACCATGTTTATATGCAGAGCTGTAGGCAATTACTAAATATATTATGTTCTCATGCAAAAACAAAGCTCATTTATGAAATAAAATACGACTTAATACTCGAAAACAAAGAATAATATACGCTTCTATAAAGCATAAAAATAACTACATGCCAGACACTTTTTACAAAATCTCCTAGACACTTAAAAAGCACAATAAACATCTGTTTTATATTGGAGTGCCAAACCTTAAAAAAATGCTCTCTCTTGTTAAAAGTCCAGCCCCTTATTTCAACTAAATTACCAGGTATTTCTACAATATCATGCTCTTGTGAAACAACAGTAAACAAGAGAGAATAAAAAACATTTCCAAACAACTGAATGTTTAAACATAAGAGAAAGACATGGAAAGGGAAATAAAGATGATCTGGAGGTGAAGGTGTCTTATGAGCTTTACTAGAATATACTAGTTCTATTCTGTTTTGTAAAAAGATAGTTACCTTCCAGCTCAGAATAGATTAAATGCAAACCAGGACATCTTTTCTGATGGTTTGGTTAAACCTGAACAATGACTGTGATTTTGTCTCTCCTTTCCAACTCCTCAAAAACACAGCAATACAACACAATATCACTGCATATCATATCATATGGCTGCATATTGATACATGTATCAAATTAGACAGCAGTCAGCACAAATCAGCAATAAAAAATGTAGAAAATTCATAAAGAAGTCTAATGATATCAGGGAAATATTTGTTGCTAGATTGCTAAGAAAGTAAGAAGTTGGATCACGTCTATACCTCTTCCCTTACACTCCTAAAAATGGTATGAACACATTACTGGATGGCTAAATCAAAATGTTAATATTGTAGATAAAGCAAAATTAATATATACCTTATGCACACACATGCTTCTGTTTATCATTTGAAAGAAAAAAAAGATGATATATTCATCTTTTATCTACATAGAATGATAATGAAGTCCCTTGCATCACATTAACAGATCACTATTAAAAACCTTTTATTAAAACTGAATTTTTAAATCAGAGAGCAAGTGTACTATAAATCCAAAAGTTATCAGAGAACAGTAGAAATGTACAACATCACCAAAAGCCCAAAAGAGGAAGCAGAATGACCATAGTAATTACATGTCAGTTAGTCTGGCATCAGTCCCAAGGAAAGTAGTGGAAAAGCTGATAAGGGATTCAATTAGCAGAAAATCAAAGGATAGCAGTAGAGTAGGTGCCAGTCAAGATGCCTTTACGGGAAAAGAAGTCTTTCCAAGCAAATTGTTAGAGGTAATTGCATAGACACAAGAATTTTGCAAGGTATTTGACTTAGTACCTCACTGTTGCACGATTAAAGCATTAGCACCGAATAAAGTGGTTTATGGGAAGAGAGGAGAATGATGGGAACCTCTCCCTTACATTGCACGTGGCAATCTGCAGTCTGATATTAATCCTGCCACCTTTATGGAACACGCTAAATGTCAGGTGAGGCAAGCAGGAAATAACACAGTGCTGGAGCTAAGCTATTCCCTGGGCTCCACAGCGAGAAAACGGCCAGCAGCACAGATCTGCTAACAGTGGAGAAACTAGTGATCAAGAAACTCCATCTACATGTTACCAATGGTGGTGACAAGTCAGTTTTATCACTAGAGACAAATATCAAAGGAAATCTAAAGTGCTAACCCCAAACTGCTCCTCTCCCCTGTTGGACAAGGACAAGAGCAAGAAGAGTGATAGTGGTTCAGATATAGCAGTACGCAGAGACAAGCATTCAGGTAGAGACCAGAGGGGCAGGTTGCCTTGGGCCTCTCAAATAACTTTTAAGAATTGTCCAACTGTTCATAATATGCAGGTACCAGCCACAAATCATCACTGAGAGGGGAGCGAACCTGGGTTTTGGAGTAAACAGCGATTGCAACACTTTTACTTGGAATCTCCAGGTAGAGCCAAAATCACTACTGATTAATTTTGCAGTTGACATGAAGACCACTAGACAAGTAGCTCCTTTTCAGCTCTGCAGAGGGTATATATCTTCCTAAGACAACACCTTATTAATGTACTTAAAAATAGGCTGTATGAACAATCCCATTCTGTCCCTTCTGAATCCTAAAAATTTCAAATCTCCTCAGTAATTTCCACGGTCATTTCAAGATTTTAAGCTTCAGAGATGAAATCCTGAAGTCAGTGACAAAAACTTTTTGTATGAGGCTTGAAAAGAAACTAAAAACAAGGAAAGTTTGGCAAAGCTTGCCTTTAAGAACAACAACATATATTACACTTAAAATCTGGATGAAGATCTGAGTATCCTAACATTTGAAGTTCAATCTGGAGAAATGGACAGGTTCAACTCTACTACAGACAAAATATTTGGGGTATCTGAAGCAAAAATATATAGACTGATTCCTTAAACTTACGACATAAAATGTGAAAATCTGAGTGCATTCTAAGTCCTACTGAACAATTAAGTCTAGCCTCCAAAGATTTTCTGCACATAGATCACAACAGAGATGCTTTCATGTCTCAGATCTCTTGGGAACACTATATGTTTTGTCTGCTTTGTTTCTTAATGATTTGCAAACTTTTAAAACTTGGCTGTGTTGCTACTTTGCTTGTGGGTTCAAGAAAAGACAAGAATCCATAAACCTTTGATCCACATGCTACAAATGTACTAGGAAAAAGAAAAGAAAACAGAGCATTGTCAACAGGAAGATATAAGAGTTGGTTTGTATGAATGAGGAAAATTAGTTCCAAGAAACATGATATGGGAATTGTTGTTTGCTGGAAAATAAATGTCTTTGTAAGAACTTTTTTTTTTAAATGCAAAGTATTTTAGAGAACATTTCATACTAGATTAAATCATGAAGATACTTTTTCCTGGTCTCACCACAGAATGAAAAGACTGCCGAGTTTCACAGTTAGCTGCAGGAAAGTAAATAAGAGAAATGGAATTAATGATATTGTTAGTCGTAAGTTTAATAATCTAAAAGTTGGACTTCTTCGTCAAGCAAGTTGCCTTGGCTCCCTCTACAGTCAAGGAGGGACAGGCGCTTTGGAGGGCAGCTGGTGTCCCTAATGCCAGGCCTCTGGCTTCGGGTGCAGTGACACCTCCCCAGCTCCACTGACTGCAACGGGAACACGAGCGACCTGCTGGGAGCAAAGTTCAAGGGGAAATATTAGCATTTGGAAACTGATTCTATGCAATAGTATTTCCCCTACTAATTTCTCCATCTGAGTAGTATATCACCTTCTCATAGTCACTGTTTTTTTGCCTTAATTAGGGTAGCTTTACTAACTTGGTAGGCATAGCAGATTCAGCTGAGACATGGCTGTTCTAGAATCAAAAATAAAACATTTCAAAGCAAAATAATGAGCTGAAACAGTATTATTCACCTTAGATTTAAAGGTCCAAAACATTGTGGCTTAAGGTCCCTGAAGTGTTCTATTTTGAGTGCTCTTCGACTTGAATCTAATCTGAAACAATATGAATGGATATAATTAGTAATATTGTATAAAAATCAATTAAGATCTACTAAAATGATTAATCTTATTTCTTACTAAAGAAAGTCATTTCTTACTAAAAAATGACCTGAACACCATTTTTTCTTCAACAGAAATATTTGTTTGTATATTTCTGCAAAATATTTTAATCTGAAAAACGTTTTTTTTTTGATGGAAAGAGTTCAGTTTATACTTTGTGGTAATATTATACTGGGTGTGTTGTATGCTGTGGAATTACTGCCACATCCAGTGACATCAGCACAGACCATTTCATTAACTTCGAGGTTCACCACTACCACCATATGTTTAGCTTTCTTGGGCTGAAGGGTTGGGGAAGTTTATCCACATTGCTAACCTGGGACGAAGGAAGATTTAAGCTGTTGAAACGCTAGGCACTGTTTGGAAAGGGCATGTTATTTACAGGAGGCACAAATCTATCGGTTAATGCAAAGATACAAATGAATTACATCAATGCAATATGTCTGAGATAAAAATGTGTTTAAATATTAGGTGTTGCCTGTGCAGTGTGTGGAGGTGCCCAATGGTCACACAGCACTTCTGCACGGCCACCCCTTGCCTTGGCAGCTTTGGGATCAGATGCAGAGGACGTGGTCAGCGCTATGTGGCTAATGCATCTGACTCATTTGAAATTTAGGTCTTCGAGAAAAATGAGCAGCTAAGCAGCACACCCGGAAATGTTAGCAGGAAATGAAACTTCTTGCAAGACAGGGGAGAGAAAAAAAAAAAAAAAAAAAAAGAGCATGGTTTCTGTATTTCATATGATGATAATAAGATACTGGAGATATTCTTTCTCTTCTCTGACCAATCCATACAGGTGGATCAGCAAGTGAAGGCTTTCCCAAGTGATCCTGCTTGTTTTCAATTAATTTAGATGCATTTTAAAAGGACTTTAAACTGTAAACCAAATCCACATCTTTCTTTAATCATAGATCTTATATAAAACCTGTTATCAATCTGGAGGTTTTAAAGGGAGAGTTTAAAGAAACATTTGAGGAAAAAAAATCATTAAATGCAAAACATGTAAATCATAGAGATGGTCTTAGTGCTGACAAACTGACAAAAGCCAGGAAATTTAAATGTGAAGACCGCATTCCTTTGAGGAATAAGAAATCAAAAAAAAAAAAGAAAAAAAAGAAAAGGAGGGTCATTGCTTTGTTTCCCCCAATACTACAATACTACATTGATATAAAGGCCCATTTGCAAAGCAGGGAGGGGTATACTTTTAGAGTGGTAGCATCTACAATACATGCTCAACTTTTAACTTCATAATTGTTTTTAATAAAGGAATGTAAAAATGCCCATAATTTTAGCTGCTTATTTTGCAATTTGCATATTTTTTCTTATGTCTTTCAACTGTGGAATTTATTCTGCCTTTTTTTAATAATAGGTTTCTATTCATGGGCAGATTAAATAAAAGAAATTGTGTGGGATCTGAGCTGTCATTATAAAAAATGTTTCTACCCCTCTGGTGTTAAAGATAACTCTCCAAATATAAATTGCTTCAGTAATTAGTTTTCCTGAATATATTACATATTATTGCATAAATTTGTGGGGAGCATTTATTGTCTGAAACATAGAGAACATATATAGATTCCTAGGGTAAAATAGAAGGGGTTAGCCCAACTTTTTAAAATAAAAGCATTTTTTCACAACTATAAAGCTTTTTTCACTCTTATATAATTTTAATGGTTTGTACAGCACTCTGTGCCATCTTTAAATTAAAGAAAATTAAGCATAAATTGCATATTTCCTTGTACTATTGTGGTTTGGATCGTCAAACAGAGTAGTCATATCTGGACATGAACAATAATACTGAATGTTCTTTCTATATCTTAAGACCCAAATACGTTCTTGCTTCATTTGTCCTTTTACCATTTGCGGTTCGTCAGAAGACCTGAAACTCAAAGTGAACAATAAACCTCCCTTCACTCTACTCTGATTAGTTATGAAATGACTAGTTATCGAACGCATACGCCCCAAACATGAAAGACAATTTTCTCACTTTATTTTGGCCATTGCACCACTGCTTTTGGCACAATGCATCTTACAGCCCCCACTGGCAGCAGCCCTGGGCCACACTGCACCAAGCTCCCCTTTCTGCTGCCCCACAGACATCCAGGCAGGAGCTTTTTTCCACCTTAGCATGATGGAAAGAAGTGGATAAGCTGAGCCAGGAGAACAGGCTATCAGAGAGCCCGCTAGAGAAGTGTTACTTTCAGGATGGAAAACAGAATCATACTGAAGACCCTTATTTAGGTTTTTTTTGTGTCAAACTCTGACCCCATAGAAATCCATGGTAACTCTTCCATTGTCTTATATTGGGCCTGGATTTCATCTTCTGCAGTCATGAATATCCTACAGCAAATATTTTTGCCCTTGAAGACAGAAAGGAAAGATAAGCCTAGTGCAGAAAAATATAATGCAAGTATTTCTGGTACACACAGTAAATGGAATCATGATAATAAATCCTTCATCATATATTAAAATTATGCATTTGATTCTTTAAAAGTAGTGCAATCATATCTTGATATACACAGCTAATGCATTTCTAATTTTTTTTGACATTGCATTATGGCTCACCTATGGCATCTCTTCGCTGGGATTTTGCGCAGAACTCAGGTGTTTACACTAACAGCAAAATATAAGAAAGCATCTTATGCAAATTCTCCAATCTCTGAGGGCCTATGAGCAAAACGTAATGCTAATTTGATTTAGTAATTTGTTCTCTCTCCCCAGAAGCTCCCAACTATGGCTTTTGAAAGACTTATTTTCTTTTTTCTACCACACTTGGACTAAATTGAAAGCTGAGTCGTTGAGAAAAGTCCAGGCAGAGAAAGCACCAGACCTTGCTAGGCTGCCTGCCACCAGCCAGAACATACAGTGCCAGGAGATTTATTTCTGAAAACAGAATGCTCTTTTTTTTTTTTCCTTCTCCAGAAGATGAAAATAAAATAAGTCTTCCTGAAGTTCAATAATAATCTGTGAAATGTGAGCTGAAAATCATGCATGTCTCTGTCTAAAAGACAGACGCTTGGAGTTGTGTGGCTGTTTGTAGGGAAAGTGAGCATGTGTGTGTGTGTGTGCGTACACAGAATAGTGTAGAAATAGTTTATCAAATGAGTGGTTTCCTGTCCTGATCTGCAGATTTACTTTCTTCCATGAAAGGAAATGGAAATAATTGATCTGACTTCCATCAGCACATAAAAGAGATTGTCGACAATTTATTTTCCATAGGATTGCTTAAGCTATACAGCGATGGAGCAAGCTGTAGAGATCACCCACAAATTCTGCAGCGATCACAGGCACACCCAAGGGACTGATGCATTCCATCATTCACAAAGTATGGATTTCTTTTTCTCTCTTTCTCCCTTCTCTTTTAAGGATACACGATGTCCCTCCAGGTTCTGCAGTCTGGGTTTGATTAAATAATTATAAACTTCAAGCAGCAGATCTATCATTTACATTCTTGAACATGCCAACATGTGCCTTTTGTGGGGATGCCAACCAATACCAAAGCTCCCCTCATTATTGTCATTGAAAATACAGTGGTTCAATGTTTGTGCTATTTCCTGGATTTTGGCAATATAATGTTGCCCAGCAATTTGCTGTCAGTGCCAACAACACTAAAGAGCTTCATAATAAATCCTTTCTATATTTACTCAGTCCACCACTGTGTCACTGAAATTAGCATTTTACAATCTTATGCTCCAAAGCACCTATTTTCCCTCTTTTAGCTCCATGCTATTATGAATCCTGACAGAAAATCCATCAAAACATGGTTTGCTTCAGCTTTTTTGTGTAAAAATCTCTGTCAGTTGTGTTTGTTTTCTGAAAAGATGTGGAGCTTGTGACTTCATGGTAGATGCTAGTAAAGATAAGTCAAACCAACAAACAAGGAGGAGTGTTTTATTTAGAGATGCTACAAAGAGATTGGCTTAAAATGTCAGCTGCCACCACTTCATGCAAGCTCAAGTACAGAAGACTAGTTACAAAAAGAGAGAAGTATTGCAAAGTCACAGGGCCATGTCCTGCCTCAAGGTACAAACAGGCCAACTTCACTAGTTTGAGTGACAGCAAGTAGAGAGAGCGATGGCTCATCACCTCATGAACAGGCCATACCAATGAAAGAAAGCAGCGCGGGAGCTTCAGCACCCTTCCATCTCTAGGGATATTTCAGAAGAGTCATTGTTGCTGCCGTGGAATCACCAGCCTCAAATGTTGTTCTTGGGCAATTAGCTCTTGGTTTAAATGATGCAGGAGAAAATACTGCTGTGCTTTGGACTCTTGAGTTGTCCAGGGCCCCCCTCCAAAAGCCTTGGCTTTGAAGCCCTAGCCTGGTGGCCTACGTGGGGCAAAGCACCATCCAGTGGTGGCCTTGCCATTGAACAGCCAACACATGCTGGCTCTTCTTTCTAGGAGGAGGGATAGGTGCTGTCCAAGCAGAAGAGCAGCTGGTACCACACACACACAAAAAAAAAAAAAAAAAAAAAAAAGGCACAGGGGAATATGAGAAGCAGCAAGGATATTCTTACAAAAGGAAGAACAGATTTGGCAGTAGGAAGGGAGCAACGAGGGTGGTAATTTTTGGTTCTGCCATGGGGAGAGCAAAAAGCCATGCTTTCTGATGAAGAGAATGGCTGGAGAAGAGGTCTGCAAAGAGACTCACTGGTTTTGTTTGCTAACATAAACAGTGGTCTTTTTTTTTTTTTTTTTTGGGAAACACAGAAAGCTCATTAATGCTATCTCCTCATAATTCCCACAAAAGCTTAACAGCTCTTGTGGGAAGAGCAGTGGGATGCAGGCACACAAAAGCTGGACTACGAGCACTCATAGCTCTAACCTATTGGCAGAAGAAGTCTCGGGGCAGAAGCAGTTTAACCCCTCGTGCTGCAGCACGATTTCTGCAGCCCCCTTTGTGTGGGCAGCCGTGACCTCTATCCCACCCGGGTCCCTCGGTCCCGGCTCGCACTGGGGCGGCCACGCGGGACTGCAGGGGTCCCACCACAGGCACCAGAACCACCGTGGCACCAGCACCAGGGCCACGACCCAGTCTCTCTCAAGGAGAAACACTTCCAAGGCTCATTGGAACGTTTTTGTTGATCATGGAGCCTTGGGAGAGCTATTTGCAAGGAAAATGTGGGTCTGAAACGGTGCATGTCACAAGAGCCACCAAGTCAGAGCGCAGAGACAAGACTGGAGTGCGATGCTGGCTTGGCAGCTCGCTGAGCCTGCAGACCCACTTCCCTGCCTGCCTCTTCTCCCCTCGGCACCAGGAATACCGGATTTTGCAGGCGGGATAACAGCCACCAGAGGACACTCTTATTTCTCCAGGAAAACTGCTGTGAGAAACACAGAAATGCCAACAGGCATCTCACCCCAGAGGCTCACGAAGCCAAAAAAGTCAGCCTGGGCTTCAGCTCAGACTACAACCAAGTTGTTTCATAAACAACATCCAGAATATAGTCTATGCTTTGCTTCTCGTGAGACAGGCTCCAAAGCAGGATTTTCCTACATTGAATAACATGCTTGGAATAAGCCACCTGTTTAAAGTACTTGCTTAAACATGATAATGAGGCTAGGCACACTTAATTACAGAGATGTTTCAGCTGGTGGAACTACTGGGGCAATAACCTAGCTCTTTCTCCCTTTGAGGCTATGTCATATCTCTGCGGTAGCAATACTTTTAGTAATTCAGGTTTAAGCCTCCGCTGGTGATAGAAGGGTGTGGAAGACATTAATATAGATAAACACGGAACAAAAGCGTTCATGCAGGGGTGCTTGCATAGCTGGCTGGCTGCCGAGCTAGATCTATAATCAGCAAATACCAACTGTCACACGCAAACTGGGTAGGTGGAAACACAAGACCAGTTACTGCCCCATGCTGATTTATGCTACAGTTTTGGTCTCTTCCCACTGAAGATTCATGCACTCTCCAATTCCGAGAGCTCAGCATGCAAATCAGTAAAAAAATGAATAATAATATTAATTCTGTAGTAGAGTTATATAAAGTAACCCAACCACAGTGTTGTGTTTGGGTTTTGCCCATTATTTTGCTTCTGATTTTTGGGGGGCACTAGAATTATTGCCCAAACACTTTCCTTTTCCTTTGCAAATCTACTCAGTTCAATGTGTCACTGCAAGACTTTACATGGAAAAGCATTTCTATCCTCATAATAAAAGGTCTTATCCCAGCCTTGCTACCTGGGCCATGCACTGCCTGCAGAAAGGCACGTGTCGCTCCTCCTTATCGGCACTGTGACGCTGCTACAAAAGGAGCACACAAGCATGAAGTGCTGATCATAGCTACCTGGATGAACAGTTTCTAGTAAAAAGAGCAACTCTACCGGACTAACCAAAGAGACTATACATTTTATGAGTTTAAACAGTAAGCAGAGACTGGGTTCTAATTATGTAGACTTGTGGTATGACCAGAAACCACCTCCTTTTCTGCTTCTGATTTTCCTCAGTAGTCAGGAAAACTGAGCTACAAGAACAATATTTCACCAACCATCTCTTCTAAAAGTATTCTAATAAAAACATCCTAAACTAGCATTCAGTTACTTCCTTTTATACGTTCTTTTTATTCTGAGTTTTAAGATGGTGGTTTAAATCAGTAGTTTTAAGCTTAAAGAGCACAAAATACAGTAGAAGTTATTACTGAAAATAAAAAAATGTTTACTTAAACTGCAGTGCAATTTATGATTAAATTACCAGCTCAATTAATTACTGGATTTACAGTAGCCCCTATGTGAATTTATCTAACTGAGAAAACAGCCACAATGAACTAAGGAGGAGGAAAAAAAAAAAAAAAGACTCTGAATACAAACAGTTGAATAAAAGAAAATACCTGGGCAACTTCTCAGAGCTTCTACGATATTAGTGGATACAGCGGATACCAACATTGATTTAATTTATTTTGTCTGCCTCCATCTGTGCACACTGTGCTGTTGGCTTGTTGCAATGCTTGATTTGTTATTTTATACCACTATGTATGAAGGTCACTTACTCTACTTATGTTTTCACTTATGGGACCTCACTCATTTCACAAACCACTACTGCAAAGATGATAGAAAAGTCTGCTGAAAGATATGAAAACCCTGTGATACAAAGGTGGCAGTGATTATTCTCACACTGCGACTATTGGGAGGAAATTTCCCTGGTTTCATTTTGAACACAGTGCTCCTGATTTAACATTTTTGGCATATTAGCAGTGCTGAGCAGATACAGGTTGCAGCCCACCAAATGGCCTTTGTTAACAGCACACAGCTATATTTTTTAGTTGTGGAATTTTTTTTTCCATCACTTTGGACGCTACTCAAGCATTCCTACATACTTCTACACCCAGAAAAGTACTTTAAAGATAATTAATATCCTGTAGATAAAGCTACCACACTGCCCAGGGATTTGTTTGTGTTTTGTTTCAGAATGTGACAAAAATCAGGAAGCCAGATCCTTATAAAGCCACACAGACTTGTTAATAAGGGAAGTCATGCTGCTTTACAGCTACTGAGGATTTGTTAAGAGGCATCTGGATCTCCAATAGCATCCTTTTATAAGTTATGCTCAGTGCTTGAGCTAAAGTTGGAGCTAAGTTGTACCTTGGATATTGCTACTCTCCTTTTTTTTTTTTTTTTTTTAAATGCCCACTACAATGAAGCCATACTTAAACACTTCCAGCAAAACCACTGTTTCCCAAAGACCCCTGCACAGGGGCTGCCCAGCTCACCTGCAAAGCTCTTCAGACACAGCCTGAGCTGCAAGAAGGAGAACAGCCCTTGCACCAGTGGGCAGGCTGCAGTTTGCATTAAGTAGTGGGTGGTAGATAAGGCTCATTTCCAACATCAAAGTCACCTGAGAGACTGGTACTACGGAGGACAACAGTGAGGATTAAGAACACATGGCCTCTTGTGGGTTTTGTTGTTGTTTTTTTCTTCAGATGGTCAGTCATTTATAATCCCTTCCTGTGGAATTTGCCCGTGTTGTGGTGCTCTTGCCTCTCTCTATCCAAGTACCAACTGCATGAGGCTTTTTTGCATTAGAATGTTTTCTGCTTCTACAACTTCTTGTATCCCTAGGTTCATTCTTTCCCAGGGGCCATGGTACAACTTTCTGCTTTTATTCTCTAGATCTCTTCATCCACATGTGTAACTTCTAGAAAGGCTCTGAGAAGTGAATCAGGCAACTACTATTGAAAAAACTGAGTCATGCTGTTAGAAATGTCTGTGTCACTCCTTGTGCACTAACAGGCAGAAAATAAAGTATGGTGCCTTTTGCTTAGATCCCTGTCCTTCCCCATAGTAGTCATGTCACACCTGAAAGTGGAGCAGAGATGCATTTGTGTCATGGACTTTGCCCTTCCAGTTGTTTTCTTGAGCAATGAATGCTTCATTCATCCTATTAAAACCAAAAAGATACTATTCAAATAATAAAAAATGCCCTAAATATAAATGCAAAATTAAACAGGACTTCTACAGCAAGGATCTTGACACTAGGAATTGTTTCTGCCGTGATCATAATTAAAAAATTTTGCTACAAGCAAATTACATTACATTGAATAGAAAAAATAAAAACTAAACAAACACTTTCAATCCTTGTAGACCTCTTCCACAATGTTTTCTCTAAATCCATATACTTATTCTTGAAGCACAGTAAAAGTCTGGCTTGCGGGGTAGGTGGGGTCATTGCTGGTACAGTGCCAGGTCATACATATGGGATTCTGTCATGCTTGATATCTTCTTTTTCAGGTAAAGACAGAAAAAGTATGTGGAGAGAGTGAGCAATCAGCATCCTGCAGAAAAATCAAAATCCTTTTCATCATTAAACTTTCTTAAAAAGAAGTTATCAGAATAAGACAGCAGTAAGTGAAATAGATTACAAGGTATCAGTTATTAAAAATACCATGGGCAAGAACACATGCAATCTCAGAGCCATACAGGCATTAAATCTTCCAACAGTGACAGTGCACAGTATTTGCAGTGGTTAGTGAAGTAAAATACATGGGCTCTGTTGCAGTTTACTCGTTTATGGGAAAACATCTGGTCAAACTCTTTTAGCCCATTATGCCATAGTTGCAAAATTCACATTGCATTTTGGATCCCCCAGAAGGAACCATCAGTGTATACCTGAGGGTAGCCTGCCTCGAGTAGCTTTGGAGGGCTCTCAAGGACAGGTCCATGAGCAAGGAGGTGCAGAAGGAGGATGCAGCTAGGCAGGGTGCCTTCTGCTCTGGTCTGTGAACAGCAAACCTGCCTACCCCAGCCAGCAGGAGCCAGGGCACTCCGTCCTGCTGTCCCGGCAGAGCAGGAGCAGGAGGCACAGCAGTGCTCGGGCCAGCCGGTACCCCAGGAGGCAGTGCTGGAGCACGGGGCCTTCCAGTAATTTGGGATGACAGGGGAGACATTGCAGGTTATTACATCTAGCACACATTGCAGCTTTGTTTTGTCTAACTTTTGCTATATTCTGGGGCTCAGTGCTCTCTCCCCAAAGCCTGGGAGGAAGCGTGGGGGGAGAAGAAATGGGAGCAAGACGGAACAAAACCACCACTATACTCAAACAGGCCAAAAGGAGAGACCAGGCCACATTTGGGACCGATTTAGAAAACTATTTGGCAGCATCTGTGGAAAAATGGAAGATCAAATGACACCTCTCTCTAATCTAAATGATTTCTGCACGTTAAATGTGAAGAACCCTAATCAGCAGCAGTTAAAACCCTTCTACTGTTGAGCTCATATTGTCTGTCTTCTACATTTATACATGTAGTTATATACGTGAGTATGTAACATTTGTCAACTGGTAAGGCCTCAAAATTTCTCAGTGTATGCAAAACCTGTATAGAAAATATAAGCCTACAGATAACTAGTTTTCCTTCCTTAGTTACTTTTGAAAACCCATTAGCAAGAGTTGATGGCATCATTCTCTCCCCACATGCACCTGAAAAATAATTGAGTTAGAATCAGACTTGATGCTGAAGCTAGAGGTGCACCTGAAAAATAATTGAGTTAGAATAAGCATATCAGACTTGATGCTGAAGCTAAACAGGAGGTTCTTTGGTAGGATTGGGAAGAGTATCAGTAAAAAAGGCAATTCCTTGAGAACACTCCTTGAAGACCATTTGTTCACCCATGTTGCAATGTCTTTATGTGAATGAATGTTCTCTGAGACAATTGTTCTGATCCCAAAAGAAACATGGGACTGAGATGCATTACTGTCCCAGTGCAGGACAGTACTTTAGCAGCGCATTTTTATTAGAGCTGAAAGAGTTTAAGGAGAGCCCCATAACGCACACGTACCCCTCGTGAGTTTATGCGTGCTCTCACAGCTCTAATGAAAACATACGATGAAGGCAAATTAGGGCAGACGACTGCTTCTGTCAACACTGAGCAAACAGCATCTTTAAGGTTTATGTGTGACTTAGTATTCAAGAATGCAGACTTTGTTTTTCAATTGATGGGGTCGTTAAAAAAATACTTTGATAATTCCAGAGGAAAAAAAAATATGTAGAAATGTGAAGAGATTAAAGCAAAGAAAGAACCTTGACATCAGACAGAAGCCTGTTTGATTAGGTCACCCTATAGACTAGAAATAATTAAAAATAAAGAAGATAGATGGAGGATGTCAGGTGCTAAAAACAACATCTCAGAGTCTACCAATGCTTGTGTTTGTGCAGGCCAAGAATGCAGGCTTTGCAGATGTTGAACGTGTCTTTTGGCTAAGGAACTTAAGAGAGCAAGGAGAGGGATCAAAATTTAGTGCAAGGAAAATGGAGATTATGCAAATCTGACGCCAATGGGGAAGTCTTAGCCAGCACTGAGGTGGTGTTAGTGAGGGATAGCCCAGCTTGTCTCCTCATCCAGTGAGAATTTGGCTTCTCATCTAGTTGGGTTCCCTGTCTTTTGCTCCTCACCTGCTGCTTACTGCCCACTCTGGCTTTGAATTAATGAAGTGGATATTTGCCATAAGGAGCAACTTGTGGAAGTCCCAGGTGAACGGCTCCCTCCTGCCTCATGACTAGCAGCCCTGTAGCTGAAATGCCAGGCGTCTGGCAGGTGGTGGCAGGATCAAAAGGAAAACCTCCCACATTGCTTCTGGGGATTTCCTCACTAATATGCTGATACATACATTAGTTGACTGACTGACACTGCCTAAATATTTGTCCTTTACTGCTATCTTTGGCCATGATTTTATAGCAACTTTGGTGGTTTGTGACTTCTCCCACTTTATGCTTGAGCTCCTTTGACTTTTGCATGCGTCCCATCTGCAACCCTCTGCTACACGATCAGGAGAATTGACATGGGTCTACCCCACCTCAGTTTTCTCTTCTTTCTTGGTGTGGAGAGGACAATTCTCTCCTCCGTTTAACAACTAAGTACTGCAGTCAGTAACATCTTATTAACGGCCTTTGACAGAAACTAAGGCAGGCTCTGCTCATGTATTCACCTTGTGCAACAGTGTATGTGAGGTCCAGTAATGAGGAAGGGATTCCCAGCGTCTGCACATCTGCTCAGAAGGTATTTGTATATTTGCTGAATTCCTGCTCAGCAGAGTCTGGAAATGGCAGAGATAAGCTGCTGATTTCAACTGGTACCAGGTTCAGCTATAGCCATAGCAGAGGTAAAACAGAATATTTTGCAGGAAGAGACCAAAAAAAATAGCCCGAAGAACACAAGGAGAAAGTAAACTAAAAATACCTGACTTTTCACTGTGGCAGCTCAGAATCCTAAGGCTTAACCAGAGAAGATAGGACAGCTAAAATGGGACAGGTGAAAATGTGCAGCATTATTTGAGCACCTTCCCCCATCTCACATGATTTGGAGCAGAGACACTTGTCCAAGTATATAAAGCAAAATAGGTAACTTCCATTTTTTAAAGTGAATTTGATAGGATCATGCATGGTGTTTAACTGCAATGACAAATACATCTGGTTTAGGAATTCAATTATATCTAAGTTCTCCTCTAATAAAGCTAGAACAGCTGGCTGCCAGACCCTCACAATGCTTCAGCTTTGTCAGGAGCATCCAGCATTTTTTAAAACCATCTCTTGACCTCACAGAGGAGGTCAATGTTTCTCCTGGCAGCCCACTAGTTATTTTTTAAGTGTCTTGATTTTTTTCTGTGGCGTAATGCAATTTTACTCATTATCACTACAGATGTCAGACCAAGACTAGCAAGATTACAGCAGTAGCTGGAGCATATGGTTGAGCCATATGAATAATAATCATAAATCCTTTCTGACATTGGCCCATTATTATATCCTGATCATGTCCCCTTGGAATCTCTCATTTGGTGTAATGTTTAAGTCATTAAAAGGTATCTCTGGAGGGCTAAATTTATAGAGAGCTCTACTGGAGAAACACAGTATTAGCAGTATGTTTTGCAAACATTAAACACATCAATATTATATACCAATATATCTATGTGCAATGTTTATAGAAACATACACAAGAAACAATGACTGGCAATCACAGGAAGAAATGTTTCTGGTGACATCTTAAAGTCACAGCGACTACTTAAAGAACAGTTATTAAATACATACTATGTATATGCATATAATGAAAAGTAAAAAGAAACAGTCTTCTTTACAGTTTTACATGTTAACATTTCTCTAGCTGTTGTATTTCATTTTGGGAGAAAGGAGGGATGCAATAAGCTGGGGTGAGTAAGATTCTTCCCAGCTCTTTGAATACCAAAGCTGATTTGCTGCATCTATGATTACCTGACACATGCTATTCTCAAAGCCTCAAGATAAAACAAACAACAACAAAAACAGAACTAGGGGGAAATAATCACCAAACTCCAGCCACAGGAACATGACAAATCCAGCACACCTATCCCAGGGGTGGATTTTTGTGAGTGGGTCCATGCTCAAAAGGGAAGAGAGACTTATTCAAGAATTGGCCTGTGGCCAATGCTCCCTCAGATGCCACCACGGTGTTGGGTGAGGACGACCTTGGCGCTTAGAGGGAAAGCCTCTGCATTGAGGTAGTGTGTCCTCACCACTCCCAGCATCCACGTGTTGAAAAAAAAAACGCAAATATGTCCTGAATTCCACCAGCTAAGCTCTGCCTCGCTTGTTCTGCCCCCTCGCATCGTCTCCTGCGGCCTGTGGGCCCCGCTCCTCCACTCCTGCTTAGTTTCCGCCCATGGGGCTGCTGGTAGGAAACTTGGCCTCAACTCAGCTCCCTCATGGGCAGTGGTTACCCCTTCTTTTAATCAAACTTCCCATGCTGAGCGAAGCAGAGGGCAACTGGAGCCGCCGTTTGGGCAAAGTGGTTGTATAGACTTGCCGGCTCCTTCCTCGGCGAGGGCTGGGGCCACGAGCCTGGTTGTGCCCAGCGGCTGCCCCTGGCAGCCTGTCCCTCCAAGCACCCGGGTTTCACATGCAAACAAGCCCTCTTGTGCTCCAAGCACAACAGTGATAAACAGAGTAAAAACAAATCTAAACACCAAAACATCATAAAAGCTCCTCTCTGTGCCTGGCCAGCTGCTCTGGCCTTTACTGGAAGATAAACCAACTTGCTACAGCTGCGAATGCTAAACCGCTGAGGCAAAGATCTGAATGGTGGAAACGATAGGACATTTTTGTGAAAAAAAACAGCCTGGCTCTTCATTTCAGTTCATTTTTTTTTCTCCTTTTCCTTTCCTTTTTTTTTTTTTTTTTTTTTTGATGGAGCATTCATTCCCAAGAGTCAGCATGCTCCATTTTAGCTACACAAGCATAAGTGAAATAGTTCAGTACTTGCCAATTAACAGGACTTTTGAAACTGCTTCCTATTTGAAGAAACAAAGCAGATTGCAACGCACAGAAGTTATCCAAGAGGATACTTTATACAGATGCACCAGAGATGACATCTCCCTTGTCATCAGTAAAAATGATAAAGAGCATATTGCTCAGTTATTCAGCAATTTCCAAAGAATCCTCTTTAATGCACAATAAGAAACAGATCTTGTCGTCTTCTCATGGATGTCAGACTTAAACAAAAATGTAGCATGCACTTGCAACCATTGGTGTGAAAGGGGACTTTCAAGTGAAGGCCTATTAACTGAAACATTCTGCTTTAAGATATCAAAAGACTGTCTATTTGCCACAAACTGTGCAAAGTTATCCTCATTTTTCTTAGTGGCAGTAAGCGGTTTTAATGTAGGTAATGGAATTTAAAACCAGAAAATCCTTATTACGATTCAGAGTGCCCTTTGTCTTTTGATAATGAACACCATATTAATGTGCTGCAGAAAAACCAAAACCCTAAAACAGGATTTGCTGTTTCAGCATTTTGAAGCAAGTGACCAAAACTTTACTACTACTTAATTGCATGTGGACAAAAATCTAAAAACCGGTTCTGATCTCTCAGTTGTGCTCATGAAAAAAAGAAAATGAAGACAGACTAACATTAGAAATTAGAAAAAATAATGCTAGAGGGGATAAGCTTTATAAAAATGGCCATGTGTCATATTGGCTATAAAGCAATCGTATATTTTATGCTGGAAAAAGACACTGGGGAAGGGATAAGAAGGAAAGGCAAGGGTGGACATTGTGAGAAATGGCTCCTGGGCTCTTCCAGGCTGTTGGAACCAAGCATCTTGCAGCTTTAATCATGCATACCACAAAAAAACGAATGGTTCAGAAATGAAAGTAAAACCTTGAACTTTAAAAATATTTCAGCTATAAATGCAGAACAGGCAAATTCCATTTTTGTCATGGGTAAATTGATTACCATACTAAAACAGGGGAATGTGTGTTTAGGGTTTAAAAAAACACAAACAAATTTGCATCCAAAATATATAGTGAAGTTTTAAAGCATTTTCCCTGAGTAAACAAGCTCTAATTATAACATGGGAAAGAAAGGAGGGAAGCCATTTCTTCATCCTTCCAAATCAATGTATAAGGAATACCCATTAGAATAGAAACTTTGGTATAAATACATCCTTATTTGCAATTCATTTACATATATATATATATATATATATACACACACATATATACACATACATATATGTATATTGGAGATACAATATGTATTGGAGATGTGTGGGAAATTTTAGTCAAAATTTTTCATCTTTCTCTTTTTTTTTCATTTTCACAAAATCATATACATCTGGATGAATTTTTTTTCAATTAAAAATTGTATAAGAGATTAGTAAAATGCTTTTTTTATTTTTGATTTCATGATCAGTCAGCTGAAGTACCTACTGTGCAAGGCTCCTGATGTCTATCGTGACATTATATAAACACATAAGCCTACTTCTCCTTAGCACCTTGGCACAGACTAGAGTAAGTTGCACAATATCAAGAGCCAAACAAAAGATGCAGACCTGAATTCCATCATTCTTTTCAAGAGTCCTTGGGCTTCTCTTAAGGGATTTCAAGAAAAAAGAAAAAAAAAAAAAAGATAAAGCATAGGAGATTTAAACTCATTTTTCAGTGGTCTACTCTTCTTCCTCTCGCACAACATCAGATAATGTTGAAAAGCCACTGTACTCTGCAGCATGAATTTCTGGATGGAAGAGAGATATCCAGGTTCACATGCATGTCTTAGCTCAAAAACAGGAAATGGGGCAGCTGTGGGACACAGTGCTGCTCTTGGGCTCCTCAGCTTTTCCAACACTGCTCTGCTGAGGACTGCAACCTATTTAACCTCTTTGCATTGCTCTGCATGGTGCCCCACAAACCTACCAGTGCTGATGTATTTTTTTTCCGATGCTACCAGGGGTGCTTAAGATATACTCATGGCAAAGGAAAAGAAGATATTTTTCAGTCAGATGAACACTTATTTTCCTTATTTAAAAATAAAGAGACTGTAGCAATTATTGCATTATCAGATCAGCCCTACTATTGACACATCATGAACTAATGATGAAAAATATGGGTTTATAACTTTGGAAACTGTGAAATTATGAATATGTCAAAATGTAGAAAAGACAATCTATAATTCTGGAATAAAAATGCTGTGGAAACACTTTTTTTTTCCCCAAGAAAGTTAATTTTGTGTAAAATTTCAAAATTAGCATGTTTTTATTCCAGCTCAGAATGAGTTAAGATTTGTGAAGAAATGAACATTTTGAATGCTGAGCAGTATTTTTTAAAAATGGAAACTGTGAATACTGATTAGCTTAAGAAATGGAAAATGTGAATAGTGACCAGCTCAAACACAAAGTAGTTTCAGATGAAAAGTCTGAGGCAGGATTATTCTTTAAAGTATATTCTCTTTTATTTTGTCTACTTTACTTATAAATCAGTCAAGCGCAAGGCCCTCAGTCTATTTCCACATTATTGCAGTATTGCATCATCTCGCCAAATGGGAAAACTTCCCTCCACCTTATTTCATACTGTCATCCTGAGCAGTACCGTCCCTAAAGCATCCATCCCCCAAAACATAGCAAAGGCACCCCCAGAAGATGCCTGAGGGACCAGGGGCTCCGACCTGGGGACAATGCCCGGATCCTTCTGCAGATGGAGGCCATGTCTACCAGGCACTTGCTTTTTTCCACGGGACCAAAATTGCCAGGGAGAAGCAAAGAGAGGTTGGGGACCAAAATCCCAGCCAGTAGCCCTGAATTCTCCTGTGAACACTCCCTAGCTCATGTTTAAGTTTGCCCAAAGCAATACCCTGCCGTGGAGGATGACAGAATTACGGGGAATCATTTCAAGAATAAATGTCACGTTTCCCTCAGGTTATCTATTTGATATTACCCTGCTTGATTGCCAGTAGTTAAATTAAAGGAGGCTGCTGAGGAAGAAACTAAACGAAACAAATCAAAAATAATTTAAAGAAAAGGAAAAGGAAAAGAGAAAAACTAAGTCAGAAGCAAAGAACCTGAAGGGACCTGAGATAATAGTGGGTTTTGCTATGAATGAGGGGGTAGAAACCCAGCTGGTGTCATGCATGCTGGTATAGCTTACCCACCAAACAGAATAAGCCCTACATAAAAGGTGGATCTAAACCCTCCTTCTTTTTGGAAGAACAGTGCTTGTAGGCAGACATTTTGCACAAAGATGAACAGTAAATAATGGGCTACGATCCAGAAGAGACACGAGCAAGCAGCAAGAAGACAGGCTGTAGCAAAGGGTAGAGTTGCAGAAACGAGACAGGGGTTGAGATGCAGCTTGCCCTATAATGTCAATAGCTGTTACATATTTAAAGCAATTATACTTACTGGGAAATAAAATTTTGCTGTTGAGTGATCTGGATTATTGAAAATATTGTGCAAGTCTTGTAGTTTTATAATTAAGCAGTAAAGCAATATTATGCTATAAATTAAAGGGTGGCCTCAATTCTTCTAGCAACAGGATGCCATCTTGCTATAAAGAGATTTTAAGTGTCCACGGATTTTTCACAATCCTGAATGAAGGATGTGAGCAAGACCTCTGAGAAGAGAATAATATTGTACTTATAAGCAATGGACAATATTATTTTCTGTAGGAGCTAATATTTCCATAATAGCAGTTGAAATATTTATTGCTAATCAGCAATATAAGGCCTTATACTAACTTGAAAGACAAGCCAACTTTGTACAGACACCACTAAAGGTATGAGACAGCTTTCCTGTCATCAGCAAAATGATATACAGCAATCTATCGAATAATTCAACTAGAAACGCTCAGGGATCACCTTTACAAAATATGAAACAGAACCCTGAGTCTCTCTTTGATCTTCAGGTTTTATAGAGCAACAATAATGCACTTTGGGCAAAGAAGGACCTTGCTTTGATAAAATATATGGTATTCAGTCCTACATACCTCTTTAGCAATGTAACAGAGCATTCTCTTTACAAGACGATTTTTTTTAGTACTATAGACACTTCAGAAGAGTAAAAATGTGATGTGTAATAAAGTTGTGACACACAGAAGAGCAGTAAAAGACTAGTCTATATTTCCTGGCCCCAGTCGACTGACAGGGTTAAAGAGGTTAATACCCTGACACAGGACACCAGCAGCTACTGTTATATGGGGAAATTTTTTATTTTTTATGTTACATGTCGTAAGGAAAAGCTTAAGATGATCTTAAACTCTTTAAATCAAGTCAAGCATCCAGAAACAAACAAATCAGAAAAGATCCATCTGGAATAATAATAATTTATATCTTGTTTGTTTTTATGTAGGATAATGTTCAGCACTGGTTGAAAATAATTTAAAAATACTATAAGATATTCTTGTACATTATACATTATTGTAATGTAAGACTACTGATGTTCCTTTTATTGAATTTTAGGTGATGGATTTATTTCTATATATGAAGTGTTTGAGAAATATGATTGCTTTCATGCTTTTATTTCACTTTTTAATTAAAATCAAATTTGAAGAAATGTATATTTTTTAAGATACCCAGATTTAAATGAATAATAAGTAACAAAAGTATACTCTTAATTATATTTGCAGTTTTATTCCTGTTTAATTCCATGGGATTTAGGTGCCTGAGTAATTTTTTAAAGATCTCAAAGGGATTGTCATCCTTTTAAGCATAAAAACTCCAAATATACTGATATTGAGAAAGTAGTTTTATGACTTCCATTTTGTTCGAACATTCTGTAATATTAACTTGGCATTAAATTTTAGAGGTTCTAGTTACTGCAATTACTTTTTGTACAGAATATTCATTGAAATATGCATTGGAAGTCATCAACACTTACTTAAGCAGCACACTAGTGACTAGAATTTCTTTTCAAAGAGAAGAACTTGAAGTCGTCGGTCTGGTAATGAGATGGCCTTTATCTCAGAAAAACAGACTTGGAATATTTATGCTTGAGGAAAAGACCTGCCTGTGTAAAAGAATGTCCAATTTTTCTCTATTTGAGTTTATAGGATCTCTTTCAAGATACTCTGGAATATATTACCAGAGACAGAAATAGAGCCATCAGAGTTCAGTCCTTTTAACCCTCCTCGCCGCAGAGATATCTTCTAGTATTAAATCCAGCCAACTAGTTCTAGAAACAACCTTTTTTTTTTTTTTTTAATTAGTTTTAGGATATCTGTGCTATTTGAAAGAAAAACATTCATAGCTGTACAATGTTTTGTCGGCGGTATTTTTAACTTCTCCATCAGACTTGCAGGAGGAAGTCTTTGCCCCTGCAGCGCTGGGGCGGCAGGACCTCCTGACGCCGCTGGCACGCACCTTGTGTCCAAACGCCAGCCCTCCTGTGGTGACCACCCGGGATCCGCGGTGCTGCGTGGCCGGCTGTCCCCTGCGCCAGGAGCTGGGTCCAGCCTGCCCCAAGGAGGTGACAGAGCAGATGTCTTCACACAACGTTTTATCTCCGTGAAGAAATCTGCCGGGTTCAAGAGCTCTCAGCCCACGGCAGAGATAATCTGTAGACCAAATAAGCGACCATGGCTAATTGAGAACTGACAATGCAGCATTATTCATTTTAAGTATAAATTATAAACATCACATATTTTTTCTTACTCGTACCTTTAGCAGAGCTCCAGATTTTGAGACCCTGGGAGCAGCTTCTGTGTGACTGAACTAACTATAGCACAGCCCTTATTAATGATGCATAAACCAACCTGAGAAAAGTAAGAACTGCCTAAACCCTAAACCCACACTGCAGCCAAGCCAAATATTTTCTGGTATATGTAGCTATATAAGTGCTCTGATTTTTTTTTTTTAAACTGCATCTTTCTATTTCTGCAGCTTACCTAGCTCGAAGGCCAGTTTGCATTTTGTGAGCTAAGGTAATACAGCAAATTACATAGAAAGGCATTTATTGTACCCACTGACCAACACTGTCCCTTTCCTGGTGGTTGTTAAAGCTGCCTCTTTGTCTCTATTCAAGCTAATATTAAAGTCCCAATCTGTGAATCTGAGGTTGGCTAGGTCTAATAGGGAAAAACATAGATTTTTAAAGTTCGGTTAATCCTGATGATAGCCACTCAAGAAAAAAATATATTTCAAATAATAGGTCGTTCTTGTCAAATAATATTTTTCTGGTTTTACTACTTACAATCATTAAGAATGGACAAGGCAGCAGTAAATAACTAACACAAGCAAGGTCTAGCAAAAATTGTTCAAGATTTCTTCCTGGAGCCATGACTCTGGGGGAATCTCAGTCCCCAAATCTGTCAACATATTTTGCTTGCTTTGGGCCTGAGGGACTGTGCTTTGTGAACACAGTGCCTGGCAGAGGCATGGGTGGCACAGGGGCGAGGAGGGGAAGGCAATACTGGCCCAGGCACCGCGCTGGGGGCTTTATCAGCTCCCCATATCTAAGCAACCAAAACAGAGAAGAACTAGAGAATGCACAAAAATCCCTAACTTGGCCGTGACGCGCTGCTCCCCACCGAGCTCGGGCGAGAGGGGCTCTGGCCGCGTCGAGGCCGCCAGCAGAGGCGGCTCCGCGCGCCCCACGGCCCCGTTGCTCGCAGTACTGCATCTGCGTCCGGAAGCGGGATTTTTCTTATGTCAAAGTGACCCGGCGCGTATGTTTTTAGCAGTCAGGGAAGCCAAAGCAAGCAAGTCAAAGAGTTAACGCAAGGCCAGACATTGAGCGAGCAGCAGTGCAGCATTACGGCTATCCAGGCTCCCTGCAGATTATCACCACGCAGAGAAACTATGTCTTGTGGTTTCCTGACACGGTCTTTGCTCCCCATTGAGGCTCCGCGCGAGCACGCAGACCCTCTCTAACTGCAACCTCGTAAAGGCGATGCCTGGGATGCCTGAGAGCCCACCATCTCCACACGGAAAAACAGAGAGGAAATCCGTTACATCCTGAGGCGCTGCAGGGCCCGGGCCGTGCCCCGGCGCACCTGCGGGAGCAGCCGTCCCAGGAGCCCCTCGGCTGGGAAGAGCAGAGCGCCCCAGGAGCCCGCGCTGCCCACCCGGGGCTTTGCGTCCTCCGGAGCGCTCCCAGCAGCCACGCTACGGTGGAGCAAAGAAAGGCCATACGTAACGGCACGTGTTTGCTCTCATTTTGCTTCTAATTTTGGTGTTTGGTGTAAACACTTCTGGTGTTTACAGCATTGTTTTACTCTTTAAAAAAAAGGAGTAGGGCTGAATAGTTTTATCATTTTTTTTATTATTATTCTTGGTTTCATCTTACTCATCTTCTTTCACTGAACACTAGCAATAAAATATACTCTAGGAAAATATAATAGAAATATAACGAAGGCAGAGTCTTTGCACTCTAGCAGGTGGGAATTACATGCTCCTCCAGCAGCTGCTGGCAGGTGTGTCCAGCAGCCCTCCTTCCAAATATTTATTCACAAAAATGCTGAGAATGCCATTTCCAGGCACCCGTCAACAACACTCAGAGATTACAGAACATATGAGTCACATGGTGGTAAATAAGGAGATTTCTCCATCAGAAGATGATGTTGCAACTGCATGCCCACTGATACACTGTTCACAGCAATAGCAATAGCACTGGTAGTGCCAGTACTTCTCCTGGTTAGTGTAATCCACATTTTGTGTTCATGGACTGAGCTGAAATACTGTGAAAAAAAGGAATGATGTGTCTGTTGTCCTCTTTGGGACAGAGAATCACTTCAAATCCATTGACTTCCCTGAGTTGGCAATAATTAAGTACCAGGTTTCAGATGACTTATTTGGTAAGATCTTTAAGAAATTAAATGAATGGCTTGTTTTCTTTTTCTTCCTTTCTGTTAAATATGCTTTCCTGATGGGAAACTCTGCTTGCACCTCTGGGAGAAGGACACAAGATGCTGTGCGGGAGAGATAAAAGCAGCAAAGAAGGTTCTTGGTACCAACTGCAAACTCTGGAGATGTAACTGTTTAAAGCTATTTGTGTTACTTACCACGAATACCGAGATCCTTGTGCTCAGGAAAAGAAGGAAAGGGAAGCATTTGGTTTCAGAGAGCTTCCCCTCCTCCCCAAGCTCTTATGCTTGCTCTGTGAGATGTTAAGGATGTTACTTTGGATGTTAATGCAAGTGCAAACTGCTGCTGGAGCTGGTGGGTGCTTCAGTGCGCAGGACCACGTCCCTGGCCACAGCCCGGGTGCTGCCCAGCGAGATGTTCCGGAGGAAGGGAAGCGGGACAGGGATGGCAGGAGCCTTGCTAGAGGGCAGGAGAAGAAAGAGGCACCAGGAAAGACAAATTCCGTGTATATAACCACTAATATTCTGCAGCTGTGAGCAGCTTAAGGAATCACGGTACTGGTATGAACCCGGTCTGAATTCTGTCCACGAGCACTTCCTTGGGTACTATCTATCTGATGCGAGAAGATGAGCCCTGCAAAACTAATATGTAAAGTAACACTTTATGGTTTCAGTCATATTAATGTTACTAAAAAAACTAACAAAAGCCAAAGACTTCTGACACATTGCCCATATAACTCATAGCAGAGTGGAAATAACTTCACTCTAGTATAAAGTTATATGGATTGCCAGCTTTTTGTGGGCTAATACCATTGAATGTGATATTTCTTTCTAATTATCATGCCAAGAATAATATTTCTCCCATTATATAATATGCTGTTGCCCAGAGAAGGAAGAACTCTTTGTTACATGTATATTTACTTTCTCACACATACTGAAGACATTTAAGCTCAGCAAAATTCCTATGAAAGTGCCTAGTAGGATCTGCCTTCTGGAATGCGCTCTGTTTGCTTCGTGGGTTTTACACAGGAGGGACACACTTCAGTGAGCGAATAAAGCCGGTTATAAAAGCATTACCTGAAAAACACAAATAGATGGCCATTCCTTGGAAACAAAAAATAAGGGGAATTTAAAGAGGATTATATGCAAATTCCTCTGTACAACTGAACCGTGTATATATCAAAACTTACAAGACATTAAAACTAGACCTTTGCAAGTTATCTGTATCTGATATTTCATGACAGTCACAGCCCCTTTTTTATTACCAAACTATTTCCAAGCCAAGTTTAACATTTTTTCACCTTAGTTTTTTTAAAGTTCTCCCCTGTTGGTTCACTCAGGGTGCAACTCTCCTCAAGGACTGCTGCAAAGCCATGCTTAATGGGCAATATTTCATATTAATGGTGCGCGACATTGTCTGCTGGAGTCACAGGCTATCACTGCCTTCCCAGACTAGATAGTGCATAATTCATACCTAGTGTCCAAGAAAGCAGACACAGAATTACTTGCTTTTCCTGTGTAACTGTTTGTGTCTATACATATTTACAGTTTTTCTTCTTCCTAGCACTGTACCTACAAACGAAAATAATTTAGAAATTCCTTTTATGAAAGCTTTCAAGAAAGCAAATGAAATGGTTGCAAATAACAAAATAAAACAGATGAAGTATGGTTCCGGGAAGAGTGAAGGCATCTGTGAAGAGCAATGAGGAAGCGAGGAAGATCAGGAATAGTTACAGACCTCTTCCAAGCTCCTGGGTTGGGCTGAGTCTAAGGAAAATGCCGCTGCCAACACTTGCTAGTATAAAAGATATTGGTTTGAAGGACAGCATTAGTATTAAAAAGAGTATATTTTAAACTGTGTAATGAGAGAAAACACATATTTAGACTCGGATTTCATTTGCAAGGGTAGTCGGGTAGTGAGCAGTGACCACTGACAATGCAACACCTATAGCGATGAGCCTCCAACAAATAGTGTCCTTAGCACCTCTGCTATTTAGGGTGAAAATATCTATATTCTTCCTATAGCACTGGCAGAACAGAGCCACTTACATCATTCAAGGAAATTTTAGGTACAGAACAAGCACTATCTAAGGCAATCCCTGCACTATCAGGATTAGCTCAGATCGTATAACTCCAGGATTTCCTCAGAAAATTTCTAATGGTTCCTCCTGCTCCACTCAGTGGACAAGTGGCAAATTAACTTGTCTGCAATATGTATGTGTTACTCCTAACTGAATGTTATAACACATTGACTTCCTTCCTAGGAGCCTATTTCAGTCATATGTTATTCTCCTAGGAGAATTGATGACTTTGAAAGTTCTATTTTTAAAACATAAAATAATATGTAGTTGTAAGTAAACTATGTTTTTGTTTGTTCTTTTTTTTTTTTTCTTCCCCAAGGCTTGTTCAGGAAACTTTGAAATAAGTAAGGATTGAGGGCTCTTGTTCCTGTTAAGATTTGAAAAAAGCACAACATCTTCCACAGTGCCCATAAAAGTAAGCAGAAATTAGAAAAGTTTTAACATTCTTTAAAGATATTATTTCTTTTTTTATAACATGTAGAATGTAGATTCATACCAGGAAAATTCAGACTATTCTATTTAATATTGTGTGGGGAAGCCTCTGAAAGAGAGAGTCCAGCTTTTTTACTTATGGGAAGTACTTGGATGTTGATAGGCAAAAACAGTTTTTCGAATTTCCAAATAATACAGAATCTCCAAGAAGAGTAAATAAAGAACAAAGTTGTGAGATTAAAATCAACAACAAATCTCCCAGACTTTTGATCTTTAACATAAATTGACTAATGGATGAGAAAGTGACTTTTAGTTTAGATAAGAAGGACCAGCTCTTGGGATCAAATAAATGCCCAAATGAAAGCACAGAGTTCAGTCCCTCACCTCTGAGAGGCAACAGTAAAACCCTACTGACTGCAGAGAGATAGAAAGGTGCCTTGAAGTAGCAACTGCTGGATAACAAAGGCCTCTACTGAAAAACAGTAATTCAGCCCCAAGGTTGCATTGCTGTCAGAACATGTTGCCTTAGGAGAAATTAGAAATGACAAAACCCCTGCAGAAAAATCATGACTCTCATAATGGATCTTGAGTAGTAAGAAGAAAGGCAGTTCCTAAATTTCCAAAAAGATATTCAATATAAACTCAGAACTCTTTTAAATAATGAAGTGCTTAATCAATTCACTTTTAATTTTAAAACCGTTCTTAATACCGATTTCAAAGATTGGCTAACTTGAGCAGAGGGATTATATAAATCCCACCGATAATAACATACACCCCCCAAAAAAACCCTTTTGACTTTCTGATTTTAGCCTTGCTTCATTATTCTAAGCTTTTATTTTTCCTCCAATAAAATAATCATTAGTTGCTCTCTTCCTTTGTTCACGTTATTCATAGTATTTTTCTGTTGCCAAAACCAGCATGGACTCATGGATTTTTAAGGCCAAAAAGTGCCATTACAATAACCTCATTCATACTTCTATAACACAGGCCATATATTTCACACAGTGGCTCCTGTCTCTAGGCTAGCAACTTGGAGGTGGAACCCAGGCATAACCATTTGAAAGATATACAACAGGGGTAGAAAACCCACTACATCCTTTGCTAATCTGCTTCAAATGCCAATGGTTGTTACTATTTCATGGGTGTCACTCTCACAAATGCGAAGGATCTTTCAAAATATTCTGAAAATAATTATATGGTTAAATTCTTACATTTAATACAGAATAATGCCGGTTTATTTGCAGTATGAGTTCCTCTTCCCATTAGCATACTAAACTTGAGGTTACAGGTCTAAGAAACTTCTTCACAGAGATAAATGAACACCTGAAAAAACATGGGTTTGTTAAAAAATTAACGTGTATGGCTCTGCTATGTGGCCCTGTGCCAACAATATGAAAAAGCAACTCCTAACACCTGCACGTGCATGTACAAGTTTTGATTTTAGCAGATAAGTGAGGGTGCGTGCCACCTATTAAAGTGTTGGAGAAAAGCTTTGATCCCTTTGACATATGATATGTGTGTTTGTGTGTGTGTGTATACTATAGTATTTATATTAAAAGGAATTTTAATCATTCATGTTGGAGGCTTTATAAGGATGCCGTTCTGTTTCCTCAAGATTTTCATTTGTATCATTTAGTGATACTTAGGATGGCTGAGAACTTGAGAAAAAGGAAAGATCTATGTTTGTAATTTTATATGCTTTATTGAGCAAAGGACCTGGAATGGAACACTTGTTTTATCAAAATCAGTGCCAAAATTTCCACTAATTTCAACAGTGCCAGAATTTCAAGCACAAGTCAAAAGGTCAGCTTAGGTGCTGAAAAGTTAAAAATGTATTTAAGAAGCAAAAAAAGTCTCCTTATTGTTGGCTCAGATGCACAGACAAGACAAAGCAAGACACAGCAGATGAGGCCAAATAGCAGTTTGAGCCTTCACTTGTCTCTTAGAAATCTAGACATTATGTGCAATGTTTAGGGCATGAATATATGATTATAAGAAATAACAGAATCCCTAAATCATTATTTCAGAAATGTTATGCAATGGTTTACAAAATTGGAGCAAATGGATCTGAGCATCTTCCCCTCCTGTTCAAAGCGCATCGATTCCTGACTTGTTGGCCTACTACTCTGGCTAGGAGCCAAGCAGCAGTGGACCTAACTCCTAGGGGTCACACCACAGGCCTTTTGCACTATGACATGTTAAGGAAATGCTCTTTCTATTTCAGCTTCCCTTTTTTCTGTGCTGAGATGATAAAAAAAGAAACAGTTTTAGTTTTAACCAGTCTTGACAGAGCTGGCCTTTTTTGGCTCCTGCAACATCAGATACTTAAATCTTCAAAGCTCAATTGCACCCTTTAGTGGTTAGATTGCTGGTCTCTGCTGATTGCTCCCATCCTGGGAACCAACCGAGCTACCTCCTTAAATAAGTTATGACCTGCAAGATCTCCTTTTTGCCCTTTTTACAATCAGTTCTTGCCAGAGGCCTGCTTTACGAACAGGAATGGAGTCAATTTATGTGGGAACAGTTCAGCCAATCCTCCCCATTAGCGGCTAGAGAATGGCAGAACTTCACAACTGAAAAATGAGTTTTAGGCTATCCATTTCATTTACCTGTTGAGTGTTGATCTCCTACATGCCTTTTCTGAAAGCTTCAGTTGGTTCATTTTGAGCCGTCTCAAGCAAGAAGGCTTCCAAAACGCTCTTTCATGTTCTCAACTCTTCCTCTTATTCATGATGCCTGAAGCGTTAATGCAACTCCACAGCTTCAAATGATCTGCCAAAATGGTAGAAAAGCAGAATTCCTGGCTAGAGAATCCTTAATACTTAGAGTATTCTTACTTAGAGTAAGAAGCAGAAATATTTTCTTCTTATAGGATGATTCCTTTTATCTCCTGCTCTGTAGTTAATTGCAGGGATTAACAAACCCTATCTACAAACAGACACACACACAAAAGCAAGAAATAGAGTCAGCTTCTTCTACATACCCTCCTGGTTGGATAGATAATTTAACCACTAACATCCAAAAAAATTAGAGATGTTAGACTGGAAATAGCCCCGGTGATGCTGTCCTGTTGAGGGCAGCTTCCAAAATGCATTTAAATCTTACTGTGACAGACTCTTCTTCCCTCAAGCTTTTATTTTTATTTTTTTTAAAGAGGCTACAATTATACTTCTTACTTTCTTACCTCTAGCAGATATTCTTGGCAGAGGTTCTCTATTGCCCCTTTGGGGAAGGGATTTTTTTCATCTACCTGCTACCCTTAATCTCAGGAACAGGCTGACACTCTCTGTAACCCCATCCTTACCCCTAGCTAATGAATACCTGGGGATTCTGGTATCTTAAGACTTAAACTCAGCAATTCCCTTTTCAGAAACTCTAGATAGCAGAGGAAAATGGAGACAACTATTTTGCAAAGAAATATAAGATCTCAACTCAGCAATAGAAATCATAGGTATGCATTTGCTTCCTTCATTTTTCCTCATCATTTCCAAGCAACCTTTGCATAAGCAAGAGTTTTAGTCCCTTCCACTTTCTGCATTTTTCTTTCTCATCACGCCTCTACGAAAAATCAAACACAGCTTCCCCTTCTCAGGCTAACCTCCTTATTCTCTTTTTGATCCCATGATTAAAAAAAAAAATCCCCTGTCCAAGATACGAAGCTTTTTTTCAGCCTTCCAAACTCATCCTGAATTTCTTAAAGTTCTCAGTATCCCAGACAGTTCTCTGCCTCTTCAGGGATTTTTCCATTCTTCAGATTTTCTGCAAACAACTTGCTGGAGAGTTGCTTGGAGAGTCCCCTTGCTCTGAAGGGTGGACATCTGGATAGAATTCGGGATGATTTAATTATCCCCAGGGTGGTAGGCCAGGGCGCAGCCCAGGCAGCAGAGGGTCGGTTCAGTTCCCATAGGCATTCCCTGATCTACCAGCTCAATTAATCAGACTCATCAAAGTGTCATGGAGCCTTTCCTACATTCGCTCAACTTGTGTCATTCACTTTGGGAGCTGAATCCTGTTATTTCAAACATTTAAGGTGACTGTGTCTTAAGACAACATTCTCAGGACAGTAGTAGACAGAGCTGTCTACATGATGCTGTGAGACCCATGAGGACGCCGGCTTCCTGAGGGTAGGGACTGTAACTCTACCTAGGCTAAAACCAATGAAAAGATGTATGACTGGACAAGTTGTGTTATTCTCTATAAGGAAGATTAGAATTTCTTTGTTGCAAACTAATTCTTTGCAATTCTGAAGGAATGGCTTTGAAGAGTGCATAACGCTTCTCAACATTGATTTCAGAAGGGCATAGTATTTTTTCAGGGAATTAAAGCAAATTGCTGAACATTATTCCCTGTGAATATTACTTCTGGAAAATCAGTGCTGCTGTCAGTGAAGCTTACAAATTTATATCCTAGTGACTGGAAGAAATATTCATAACGAAAAGGGCATGTAAATCAAAATAATTTCCTTCTGACCTCATTAAATTAGGTCAAAAATATCTAGTTTATAAACAATAGATTCTGACTTCATTAAAAACAATGAGAATTTTATTATTGACTTCCATGGATCAGGTTTGCACTACTTTTAAATACATTTGAAGGTGCACTTCACGGTTTTAAGGTTGAGGAAAGATGGGGAAGTGCTGTCATCTGAAAGTGGTTAAAGTACTGGTTTGTTCCAATTATAATCTGACTTTTTCCACACAAAAGAACCTTATAAGTCTCATTCAATGTATGCTCAAGGTTAGTTTATAATAGGAGCAATACGGTGCATTTCAGTAGTGGGATGTTAAGATTTGGAATATCTTAGTATTTTACTTCCTGCTTCTGTGCTTTTGAACTAGCAATTTTTTAAAAGCAGAAATTTAAGATATGTGATTACCAAAGGAACTCTTTGGTCTTTTCCTTATTTTTTAAGATGCTGCATTTTTTCTATGCCCTTCAATCACTTCTGTCTACAGTTTCTTTAACTATCTCTTGAATGAACTGATTTTGCCAGGGTTAGTAGTCCTTTCTTTATAATCTGTTCAATATGTGAATTTCCCTTTGGATGAAATACAGTAGTTTTGCATTAAGCTCGTATCTGCTCCTAATTTCCTAGGATGTGCACTATGTCATCTTGTTTTTGTTTTTTTGCCAATGGGAAAAGTTTGTCTAGGTCAATCTTTATCAGTTTCCTTCATAAAGGGAAAAGCATCAGTTAGGTCACCACAAAGTGTCCTCTTCCCTGGTGAGAACAACCCTGCTTTCCTCGACCACTGCTCATTACTTAAATCTCTAATTTTAGCACATGCTGTGGTTTTAACATTTGATACAGAGACTTAGATCACCCACTCACATAGAAAATTTGTGTTTGTACATAGCTACAAGTATGACAAAACTGGATCAAACAACACACAATTCTTTGGCAACAGGGCATAACTTTTTCTCCCAAATCAGAATTACTAATTTTCACTATTTTAAATCTCATGGAAATAGCACAGAGAGATTCTTGAGGAAAATACAGCTGAAGTGTGGTCATACTGTACTCTGAAAAATAACGCATTAGAAGTGGCAACGGGCGGTCCCATGCTTATTGGCCTCAATGGCTTCCAAACCAAATTTGGGCAGTCGATGAGGCTTAGAATTTGCTTCCTAACCAAATTTAATGCAGTTTTCTCAGCCAACCTAAGCCTCTAGCTTTAATAAAGTTCTCATCATTATCTCTCTCGATATATGTATGTATAAGCATTTAAAAATATATAAAATGTGTCAAAGGAAAAAGGACAGTTCCCTGATATTCAATGATATTAACAGTGAGCAGAGCACCACTCAGCATCATTTTGAATAAGACAGATGAAGAGAAAGAGACCCTGAAGAACTGGAAAAGGGCTAGACAGGCAACACAGGATTAATTTTTGCAATTAAACAGGATTTTTTTTTCCTCCCGTCCAGTCAAAAAGAGAAAAGAGAGCTAATACATTTGTCATCCTTTACCGCCAGCAATTACAACATTTGCCTGGGTGTTTTACCCTTCTTCAGGTACATCTTGCATGGAAGGATGTGTTCTACTTAGCTGCTTTCCAAGTGGGTAGGACACGAGCTGGCTGCACAGCTCCATTAACCTGGCACTGATCCAGGCCTGCTCAGCCCTGCTGTTTGCACTTCCCAAGCGTGTGAAATTTCTAGCAGGACCCTGCAGAAAGAGTCTCTGAACAGAAATATTTGCTCATATAGCTTTTAGAAATGACCACTGCAGTCCTGAACATGGATTCACAAGTATTCCCAACAGCACTCACATCCCAAATGCTGTGCTCACCCACCTCGCCATAAAGAACTCTGATGTGTCCCCTACATCGTGGACTGGGCATAATTTAACTACTGACAAACTAACAATTTATGTGCACAAGTTACTCCATTTTTTGATTTGATCTGCCTAGTCTCAAGCTGAATGCTTCCTGGAGAACAACACCATGTAATTTTCATTTACTTGTGAGGGGCTCACTCACTATTGGCATATTCCTTTACCTTTGATAAATACACATGTGCTATCAGGCATATTTTACCTACAATGAGCACTGTTGTAATCTACTGTCATAACACCCGCAAACTAAAGTGAAATGATGTATTGCCTCTTTTCTAATTTTCTTTGCCTATGGCTAATGGATTTTCACTTTTCTAAGGCTGCGCAGCACAGAAGTGAAGCATGTTGGGTTGCAATGCCTATGTGTCCTCAGATGGGCTTTAAAAACCAAACAGCAACAGTCACTTTGCAGATGCATTCACTTCTCTGGAGATAAGCAACAGTGAGTGTAGAATTACGATTCTTTTGAAGCTTTTGTAGCGTACCAATAGTGCACTGGGGGAACACAAAGTTCCCATTCCCATTTACTATCTTCTATGTGTCATTTCTCACTTACCAGGACACTTCTTGGTGTGTTTTGACAAGCCCTGTGTATTTAAGCATGTTTTAAAAATTCATTCATCTGCAAAGCAGTAGTTTATCTCTCAATTTGAATTTTCATTAATTTCTCTTTTTCCTAGGTAAAAGCTTATACTCAGAGGGACCAGTGCCAGCGCTTGTTGATGAGTTAAATAGTCTCACTGCATGACAGATTTGTTTGATGAAAGTCACCTTCCTTCCTGACCATGCAATACTTCTCCATATTCAGGAAGCATTTTTAAGAGGAGACAGTATTGAGGTAATTCTGCCCCTACTTAAATCCCATGACACCCATATCCGAAACTTAATACATGTAGAGCTGAAAATAGGAGCTCTTTAAAAGCTTTGGAGTGAGGAATTACACACAGGCAGCATTTACCTCTCGCTCGCATTCTTGCCCTGCTCCTACCAGATGCAGCAGACAATTCTCTTTGCGCTGAGCAATGGAGTGAATGATATAGCATTGGAAGTATGCAGAACACTTTTTCACTTCTTTTTTTTTTGGTTAGAAAACAGACAGTAACCCTGACATATATGAATAGAAAGCTGTAATTTTGACCTGTGCAGACAATAGCCTGCCAGATAGCTGTGATACAAATATCAAGCACAGATGAAAAAAGACAGATACACAGTGAAATTCAGGCTCCATTGAAGTGGATGGGAATCTTGCCATTGATTTGTATGAAGCCAGGATTTCATTGCAAAAGCATCATTCAGCTGTACAAGTTGTCACTTCTAAGTCTGCACACCCTCATGCAATCAGCCCCAAACTCCTGATGAAAGAATTTGCAATTTTTCATATTGCCCAAATATTTTTTTAACAGCTGACTCCTTCTCTTACTTATACACAACTTCCTGCTCCAAGACATGTAGTGAATGCTTTTGTTGATCTTAATAAGACTTTTAGCAACTTTCCCACATTCCAGTAAAGCCTACTTGAGCTATTTTCTTCCACTCCATTCTTCTTCTTGCTCTTTTTGCTTTTGTTAAAATCACTATGAATACAATTGCAGCTAAAGGAAGGCAATATGGAACCT
>NW_010579866.1:191625-232226 GCF_000705375.1 Tinamus guttatus | reverse complement strand
CATTCTGTCTGCTCTTGTCCTTGGCAACACATTTAGTTGGACTACTTATCTACTTCTATTATCTTTATTATCCCAAATTCTGAAGTTACCAATGGTGGATAGGATGATTGGGGAACTTACTTTCATGTGGTCATTTTCATTGGGAAACTTTCTTGCTAGATGTCTACTTTAAGTGTTTCTGTTGCCCTCATCTGACTTTTGGTGAGGTAATGATGTGGTTCAAACAGGAAAAAGAAGTAGGCAGAGTGCAAAGTTTCGCTTATCATAAAAGATTCAATAATGTAACTTGCAATGACCTAACATGATGAGACTAAAGCAATTTACAATAGGTTCACAGAAGAAAACTATTATTTTTTTTCAGGGCAGTTTATCAACTGCTAAAAACAAATAAATACCCCAAATCAAACAAAAATAACTTCAAACAAAATAGCAAAGGGACAAGGAAAAAAATCAGAAACTCTATTCTAGCAGAAGTATTACCATCAAAAAAGTTCAACATATCATCATACTTATTAAAAATAATCTACTAAGAATAGGGAACATCAGGGGCCATAGTTTCAGACCTTAGTTTTTGAGAATGGATGGTCAGTGCCCTGATCCAGGCTTTTCTCTGTTAAAATACAAAATTGGTAGGTACAGCTAATGGGACGGTGTGAACACACACACGGGTCCCTGGCACTCAGGCATCTGCATTCACTGCCCCAAACAGCTGCTCATGGCACCTCTCTGAGGTGCCGGCATCTCTGAGGTGCCGGATGCTGCCGGCATCCAACCACCCATGGAGAGAGGGGAAAAGAATGAATTTTAAACCAAATAAATTTAAAGTGGAGATAGTAAGGCCGAACATGTGACATGATAATAGTCATTAATGACCATGTTTAGCTCCACTAAGCCTCTGAGCAGGACATGCTGGCAGAGCGATGTCCTGAAAGCAGGACAGGAGCAGAGGTGAGGGGTATGTTTTGCTGCCTCCAAAACAGGTACAGGGTTTTTAACCAGCTGCAGCAACCAGCCCTGGGCGAAGGCCAGACTGTGTCTAATGAACCAAGGAGAAATTTCTTCTCCATCCTAACATCCATAATCAAACCCAACAGGCAGAACCTGCTTCTGACCCTACCTGAGTTTCTTGGATCTGCACCTGCGTTTTGCTGTAGCTGGACACTGTGGCAGTGGTTTGCTCTTGCAAAGCCTCCAGCTCCCTTTGAAGAGGGTGGATGACTTTGCCCAGATGTCACCGAGTCCTGTGTGCTGCCCTCCATAGGGTCCTGGGCTCTTCTTGAAGGAGATGTGGGCTTGGGGTCCCACCAGCTTGACACTGTGACCGAGAGCAGGCTGCAGCTTTGCTAGTGAGACACAGGTGGGCCTGCGAGAGCGCGTTTCTTAAGTTATACCCAAGAGAAACTTACAGTAAGAACAAGTCACGTGAGTTTAATAAACACATCTTTAAAATAGTTAGCACTTCCACTGAAAAGTCTTCCAGTGATCCTCACCCCTGGTGGAAGTCTCATTGGGGTACACCTACAGCTGTCAGATTTGACATATGAAATCAAGCTAATCTGCTTCAAATTATATTTGAGGAGAAAGGAGGTAAAAATTAAGGACGATTGGTTTAGAATGAAATGGTTACTTTGTAGTTCTTGACCCTTTTATTTATAGTAAATATTTGGCTTGCCTGGAGTAATTTTTATTTTGAATGTCTGTAATTAATGACATGGTTCATTAGTTACAAGGAAGCTAATGTAGTTCTGCAATACAGTAGTTCACATAATTGTGAGAGGTAACTCATTCCACATGCTCAAACATTGTAATTTCAAAATATTTTCCTAATAGGTCTCAAATAGAAATATTTCTAAGTGTACATTGAAAAATGCCTATATCCAAGTAACATTAACAGAACTTAGTTTAAGCATAACATGCCAAGAAGTATTATTTTTGGCTGTAACATAATTGGTATCACATGCTGTTGCTATTTTATATACCTTTTTTCTTTTTGCCTTAACTTTTATTATTTTGTTTGGGTGCAGGTTTTACCTGAGGGTGACTTTGCATTACCAGATAGAGGTGTATGCTCAGTACTGGAATTTTAGACATTTTATTTTCATGTTTTGAACTACAACAGGTATATGAAGCAGTTAAAGACAATAATATAGCAAATATTTCCCCTTACACTTAGCAGAATTAAAATATTCCTGATAAAGTATTTTAAAAATCAATTTAGATAGCAAATGAAGCACAAGATCTAGAATAAGACTGTATCTGGAAGAAACGAGCACTGAAAATTCAGCTATAAATCTCATTTTTACATTGGGGTATTTCACTCTGATCCTGCAATACTTAGGCACATGCTTAACTTTAAGCAGCTCTTTGGTCCATCTTACCTGTAAGAGCCTCATAATTTGTCATTGGTGTCCTGGTATTCAGTGGGCACCTACCCAATCTTTGGGATGAACCATTTTTTCACAGTTTTTATATGTCTGCCCAGGCAGGGTCAATCCACTTGCTCCTCAACGCTTTGTGCCCAAGCTGAAATGCAACCAGGAATCCCAATAGGGAAGCAGCTACACGGGATTATTTCCATTCCACTCCCATCTTGTAGCTATTTAATGGAAGACCTGAGGGGAGAGTAGTTATTGCCACAGTGAAGAATGTAAAATATTTACCTGTGTTTGCTCTCAACAACATTGCTGTAGCAAAGAGCTGTTTGCTGTTGTGATAGTGGTCGTTACTAGTTTCCTAGACATATGAGTGGGACTTGCTGTGTATTTGCTAGCAAAAGTTTTTATAGACTTTTGGACTGTACTCCCAAGTATTAAAAGGCTCTTTAGTGACCGAAACAAAAGAACTTGCTTCCAATCCTACAAAATAAAAAAATCCTACAAAATAAATTAAATCATTATGTGACCTGATTGCTTGTCTTCCATGACCATTCGGCAAATGCAGTAATAGACCAGACTGACCCAAAACCAGATATCAGAGCCGTCACACTTTCAATGTGTAACATTTAGATCAGTAGCCAAGCCTGAGCTCTATGTTTTGGGCATCTCAGTTGTCTACCCAGGACTTGAAGATTAAGATGCTCAGTGAAACATGACCAAGGTGGGTACCTGGTGGTGTTCAGGCACAGTCCTCACCTGAGCTGGGATAAAAACCATCAACAGCAACAAAAAACTAAATGCTTGCACTCCTGTAATGTATTAAAAAAATCTGTAAGAGTAACTAGTATTTTTCCTTTCATTGAGAAGTGTTTGTTCACTTGAGGAAAACACCATATTTGGTTATTTTTAGGTTTCACTGACTCATTTAATACTGAGGATCTGAACTGATCCTTCCTCTGGAACTCTGTTTCTCTTTAGGTTAATTCATGAATTAGAAAGTCATTACATTTGTCTCATTAAAAACAAAACGAAAAGACAATCCTTAACAAAAAAGCTGATCTTCTACAATGACATAAGAGTAGCTTAAAAAAAAAAAAGTTCAGTCAAATTGAAATATGTGGCGTGAATTTTGCTGTTACTATATATGCATCAAGATATGCTGTTAATTCCTGGGAAATACCCCCAAATTTCACCTCTGCCCCAGCAAAGCAATGAAGAACATAATTCATCATAAATATTCAGATACTTCTGAAAAATGGAACTGGCTAATTGTGAAAGGAATTGGAATATGTATTCTGCTGGCTGGGAAGTTTCTTGATAACCCAAACACCATGTGAAGTTAGCAGCATATAAAAATCTACTCTGTGGAACAGTCAGTTATGTAACTTTTTCTACACAACTTTAGTAAATCAGGTGGGTTTGAAGCGTAACAATTCAGACTGTATCACTCAAAACAATAGGATATATTAGTTGCAAAGCTTACAAAATGTCAACATGCATAAAATTAAAGAACTCTCATGTAGACTTTGTATTGACTTAGTAGGGACCTCCTACACAGTTTGTAAAGCCACACAGTTTTTTTTTCCTTTTTCACATATTTTCAATGTATTCCATATATCTATTTGAAGTAATAACAATCTGTATTTCAAACAGAGGTCATGTTGTTAATTCATAAAGAGCTCTGGCAAGCAGTATCCTCAAAAGTATTTTAAGCCACGATTCAGAGCTCCAAAACTCTTTCAAAGTGTCTACCAGCAACATCAACAACAAAAACCTATTTTGTTCATGCCCACGTTACATTTTGGTGGGGAGATCAGATATGCAGCTGCTGAAGCGAATCTCCCCCGCTTATTGAGCTTTCAATGGTGCCACGAAGCTGTCGAGGGATGCACCATCTGGATTCTTTCTGGATGAGGCTAAACTGGAAGATGTGCTTCAAAAGCCAGACTAAGCCTCGTCCAGAGCTAACCTCCTGAATTTATGTACAGGTTGGGATGTCAAAGCCTCAGCACCAACAGTCTCATGTTACAGAATTTCTGCAGAGCACATTGCTTGCTAATGCACATGCAGTCTGTGTTTTTCACACACAAAATATATAATTTTACTAATTAGCAGTGATCTGTTTCCAGAAAGTCGCATAGTTCACTAGGCAGAGTATGTGCTCCTACAGCACTTGGTAAATGGACTGTGTTTTTTAGAAGGAGACATAGCATGTTTTTTGTCATTGCAAGGTCCTAATTATACAGAGTTGATTTGTTCTATGAAAGAAAAAAAAGAACAAGAAAGAAAAAAGGATGGAGAGAGCCTTCATAATGCAGGAAAGAGGAGCACAGCTAGATTATGCCTAATTCACCATGATTTGCGGTTGCAACCAAAAGCCTTTGATATCAGTATCACAAGTTGTTCTACTTATGTCAGTTTGCTTTGGACTGGGCTTTTATTGCTTAGGAGAGGAGTGCTAATCCGTGGTGTTTCCTAACTTGTTTGAATCAAAGCGTTTTTACAGCTTCTCATGTTTGATTCACTAGTGCTGAAGTTGTTGGGACTCTGTCCTGGGGTGCTATGCTCACTGATTCAATGGTTACCATTAAAAATGTCAGTATAAAGCCACAGATACTTCCTGAGAAGTATCTAGGATTCTGGAATTATGTCCTAAGTCATACATAAAATACTTAAAATTCAGAGATAGTATTAACTGGTGGGAAAAGACTTTTCTTTTTTTAATGGAAGTCACTATGTATGAAATCCAAAAAGTTGTCTTCTTCTTATCCATATTTATGAAGGAAATTCTCCATTTTAAAATTCCTGATGGAATCCAACCATTTGAACTGATTTTAATTTCAGAATGGATTAGGCCTGAAAACTCAGCTGACTATACCAAGAAAAGAGACTTCCTTGTATTTTGTTCCCCCTAATTTTGGACATATCAAACCTAAAGCAAGGCAGGCAGACAGTCATATTTACTTATAGCAAAGTCATTGCCAAGTTTATAGAAACAACCTTTATCAAAAGATTTTTTGTACGTTGTATTTCTCTTCCAGATACATTTTGAATTTTCATTTCTTTTCATATTCCCTTAGATACTCTGTTGATTTTTGTGTCTTGGCAACACGGTCTATCATTATACCTTGTTTTAAAAGGTGTTGAGTGATTAGAGAGGAGTCAGCACCAAAACAGCAGCAGCCGTGAGTGCCCGTTCCTGCAGAAGGTGCCAGCTCCTACCTGCTCTCACGCTCAGAGAGCCAGCGAGGCGCCCTTGGCCCATCTTGCTGCAGAATTCCCATCACCGAACAGCAGAACAGCAATAGTAACTGAGCATTAGCCAGGTTAGGTACTTTCCCTCTCCTTATGCAATTTCTTGGGATAATAGTGAAGAAAAACGTCCAGCTACCTATTCTGCGTAAATTAGAGGTGACAAGCTCATGTCTTCGTGCCTTCCTCTTTCACTAAGCATTTATTTCCAAGCTAAAATAAATAACAACAACAATAATAAACACTGTTTGAAACTATTTTTTTCTTTACTGTGGTTATTTGCTCATAGTCTCTATATCTGCTACCCTTCTGGTTTTGTTTTCGCTCTTGTTATTCAGAGCAGAGATGATGTATTCCTGGTTTTGGCTGAAACTGTCCTGAGACTGACTTTCTGGCTTAAAGCTTTACCAGTACTGTTAATAGTGGGCACTTCAGTGATCCTCTGACAATTTACATCAAGTGATAATCTCTGCAAATTAAAAAAAAAAGTCACAGTTGGACTTTTCCCACCAGACGCACTGTGAGGTAAAGAGGACGTTTCCTTGACATGCACAAGCTATCAGTCATAACCTCATTCTCCACCACTGCCCCCCAAAAAGTCTATTAGTTTCTCTGCCTTTAAATGTAATTAGAGATTAATTTTGTTTTATTCATCATTTTAGATCCTTCTCTCATAATGGAAATCCTGTCACGGTCTTTCTAAAGGTTTTCAGGATAAAAGCAAACCAACTACCACATTTTCTTATGGACGAAGCTTTGTAACTTGGCCAAAAGCCATTTGTAGAAGGAACACATCAGTTGGAGGCCTTTCTCTGCAAACTAAATGAGAAATTGCTCCTTATGTTGTCTTTCATCTTTTAAATATGTTCCAATCTGATCTGAGCAGCTGTCTATGTTAGATTTATTCCTCTGCTTGTTCATGGATGTTCTCATCTATGCTAATCAGTCTTCCTTTGTACATCTTAAGCATTATCTTCTTAATCAAGTTTATTTTCAAACCCCATTTCTTGGCTTTCATGGTCCAGTTCCTCTATTAATTCTTGTGGATTATTTGAATTTTCAAACCATCTTGATAGCTGAATATCTGATTTTTTTTTCTTAATATTAAGCATTTATTTCTCTCATTCTAGACATTCCTGTTACTGCTTTAAAATACTAATGTTTAATCATTTCATTTCTCTCTCTCTCTATAAACACACACACACACACACACATATAAATAATCTTACACGATTTAAACACACGGTGGATGTTTCATTTTACTGTATGCTTACTAGAGGCACAAAACAGTGTAACATTTTTATGTGCTTAAGCTTTTCAGAGCTCTGTCTTTTGAGCTTTTTTTCCAGCTGAATGGCTACGTTCATGCAGTTCACGACTTCCATACAGAATAATCAGTTAGGTCTATACTTGTTCTCCAGTAACTCATTAATCATTTGAGTTTTATCCATTACAAAGCACCTAGAACAAAAGCCCATCTGTTTTCATAGTTTAACCAGTCACTACAGTGTGGCAATTACTACCATAAGTATCTTTACCCATTTCACTTCTGAAAGGTCCCAGCCCTCTTTCCTTACCAGTTGCTGATCCGGAGCAGCATTGAAATGGGTTTGAATCCACCACAGCAGCCTCCAGCAGTCGGCTTTCTTTTAGTTACCTGATTCATTCTTGGCTTTGCTTTGTCTTTGGGATAACAGAAAAAAATCACACAAAGAAAATAATAATAAGGCACGAAACGGGTTCCTAAAGCAGCAGACAATGTGGGCTGAAGGGTGGCTGAACCACCAGGCCTCCCTGAGCCTCAGACATGAGGGAAGAACTTCAGCCAGATAGTCAAGATCTTGGCTTGTCCTTGCTTCAGCCTACTGCCAGCACCTTCTGCCCTCTCCAGAGCGGGAGAGATATCTACAGCCCTTCCTCTCTGGCAGGTTGTCTCCCCATCTTTCCAAGATGCTCTTCTCATATCAGTGTTTACTGTCTCATCCATATCTCTGGCTTCATTCAGGTGGTCTACTTCATTCCTCAGTTCTCTATTGCAATGGAAACTGTGAAGGAAATTTGTCTCCATGCCCACAAAGATCCCGTAAACCATTTCAATCTTATTACCTAATCCTGATTATTGAGCTTTTTGCCACTTACCTATAGTTTGCTGAGGCTTTGATCCCAAACACAAGGCTTGACTAGTGCCTTAGATCTCGGAATGGAAATTAGCTTCCCCCATCTTTATTGAGAGGAAAGTCTCGACTGCTGCCATTAGTGCCTGTCATTCCTCTGATGTAAACAAGTGTTTCCTCATAAATTCTAGTCTCCTAGCAAAGATCATGTCATGTTGCTTTTATGAGATGACTGTACTGCACAGCAGTAGAATGAAGACCTACAAGGTAACTTAAAAAAAAAAGAAGAACGAACAGGCTTTCTAAAGCCCCAAGTGGCAGGTACAAGTCGTAGCAGTGGGTGGCTCTCACCTATGCTGCTCCAGTGCCACAACAGAATTTATTGCAGATTCACTTACGGCTGCAGCTCAAGGTGCCGCTCTGGGAGCGGGTGCTTTGAGATCACTGGCCTGCATTTTCCACTGATGTGTGATTTGAGGTCAGGTAGGGTATATGGGCCGGGGTGTGTGTTTGTGCAGAGGAGCAGAAAGCCCCCTCGGCAGCGAGATGCTCTGTGCCCTGCCCGGACCCACTGCACTGGGCAAAGGGTGGTGCTCGCTCACTTGTTTCCCTTATAGGGAAAGGAAAAGCAGCAGAAATGATTTAAACAAGGACTTTGTTTGCCTGCACTGAACAACATGGGGCAAACAGATGTTAATACTGAAGTCCCATTGTAATGTTTTGTGGGCTTGCCTAGATAGCGTTCAATTGCACACATGTGAAAAATAAATAAAACCACATAAGCACACGTCTGTTACAGCTCAGGCCAGTTAGTGTCAGGTCCTTTGTTTATTTTTTTAATTGAAGATGCTTAGGCATTTAATAGCTTGAGACAGAAAGAGGTCCCTCTGTTGGCTTGTGTTCAGACTCATTTGTATTCAAATCCACATTTTGGAACAAAGAATCCCAAACGAGCACACACTGAAGTCAAATAATGCATCAGTCACTGAGCAGAGCTCTGGAACATATTGTGCACATGATTTCTACATAACTGGCTTTGTAAAGAGCTCTGCTTCCAGGGGGTAGTCTCCTGCTAAATTAGGCCCTGCTCCAGCACACATTTATGCACATGCTTAATTTTCAGCAAAGAAAGCTCTTCTATCAAAGCTGATGGAGCTGTGTGTGGATCTGAGCAATCCTCCTAGTTTAGTACACATAGGTTCAGGGTGACTGAGTTTTACATTGCAATGTGAAGGGGAAAACTTATTGATTAGAAAGAGATTTTCTTGTAGGGAAGTGTCTTATTCTTTGTCTGCTTTTCCCAATGTTAATTATGAGACAAATATGAATTATATGCCCCCATTTAAACATGCTACTCTTCACAAACACTTAAAATTTCATATAGTTCTACAGTTTTCTGTTTGGAAGGAAAAAGAACAAGTAGTAAGCAAAATGGCAGAAAAGTCCATTCTAATAAATATTTTCACATGAAAATATATTTTCACAAGAAAATCATTTCTCTGCAAAAGAATCTGCTTTTTCTTTTCTGTTCAAGGAGAATATTTTTGTATTTTACACATATTTTTGTGTTAGAGAAATAATATTTTCCACTGGTGGAAAAAGGCTACAACAAAACCTTACTAAAATTTTATATCCCAAAAGGTTGTCCACAACTTAACATAATTTAAGAGCTCTCCCTACTATTGTACAACTGCCACTGGAGTTATTTCTGTGGCAAGTGTTCTCCTATTGAGTCTTCTCTCTGTAATGTGCAAAATGGTTTTTATGAAGTAATGCACAGTAACAATCACCATAATGCAAGGATATATAGCATGCCCTGACACTTAGAGAGACTAGCAGCTTATGTAGGTAAGGTACTGTAAGAGGTATCTAGCAGGCATCTAAAAACAGTTTAAAATATGGTAGTAGAAGGGTATGGAGCCCTTCTCCCCAAGGATCCGGAAACTCTTCATAGAGCTATTGGCTCCGAAGAGCCTCCCACCAGCGAAATTTCTGCTGCCTCCAAGGGGAATTTTGCCTGGGCAAAGGCAGTTGGATATGGGCCTCACAACCAGGTGAGGGAAGAGAAGGGTTGGAGAAATCAAATCAACTTGTAGCTGCAGAATGAAATAAAAATCACAGGACAAAACATAATCGGGCTGCGCACTACAGGCCCTTCTGACAGGAGGGGAAAGTTCCCGTGGTGGAAGTGACCAGCAGACACCGATCACCAGGCACCAGACACAGAAACGGCCTCGTGCCAAATGTTCCTGGGAGAAGAGAGAGGGAGGAGAATTAAAGCATTAGCATCAATCTCTGTGATTCATCGACTGCGCCTCTCTCCTCTCTTTGAGTCAGCAGAGGAGAGGGGCCTGATTTATCAGCCCTAGATCTTATCTATAAATGTTGCTGCAGTTTTTATCTGGTTTCCCCAATTCATTACTTACTGTCTGCAATGCTGGCTGAAGGAGATTAGAAGTCTCTCTCTTCTGAACGTGCACAATAAGCTTTATTCACTTTTTTGTGTGTGTGTGTGTGTCTGTTTCTGAGAGCTGCAGAGCTCTATTGATATTTCACACTTGTTCAAGGGCCAAAATCTAATATTAGAAAACCAGGGTTAGAGTTCTAAAAATATTCATATCCTCTGGCATATTTTTTCATGCTTAGTACAATACTTAAGCCTTAAACCAGACTGATTTGTAATGAGGAAATACTTCTCAAAAATCAAAGGGTGTTTGCTGTAGCAGCCTACTCTGTAAGTGTGCTATAATCTCCATATACAATTTATCATACTATTCTATCTACAACTAAATTATAGCCACTTCTGAGGTAAAAGGTTACAAGTGCATCTGACACAGTATATGTTTAAATATTTATAAAAATTGTCACAATCAAAAAATGAGCACTTACCCCAAACCTTTATGTACCTCTTAAAATACCCAAACAAAATTTAAGCACCCACATCCTTTGTCAAGAACCATCAGAATTAACCCTGTGCAACCCCCCATGCTTTAACTCTTACAGAGCTCTAATTTCCAGTTATAACCACTTGCTCCAAAATTCCCAGAAGTGGATGCATTTTGCAGCCTGCCCTGATGCTCACCATTTTAAAGCTTTTTTAGTAATAGACGGCAGTCACAAAACAAACAGTGGATGCAGCTTTGTGTCTTCCGAGAGATGTGCCTTTGTCCACGGTAACGGATACAGGGCACATGAAAGCAGCTTTCATACAGGGATGTCCACAGCTACGTGGAGCCCTGTAAATCCCATTCAGGACTTTAAATTCCGCCTGGGAGCTAATACCTGAGGATGAGGTAAGCAGCAGGACCTCGTCCTGTAAAACACCCTCTATTAGGCAGTTAACAGCCATATTATCAGGCTCCCGTGCGGCGCGAGGGTCGAGCACTCGGTGCCTGCACAGCCCTGTCCGCAAGGCACCAAGATCCTGGGTCACGTCAGAGAGCAGCAGCTAATCTTTGCCAAGCACAAACTAGACCCCTGCAGAAATCCTGACCAAGTATCTGTAAAAAAGGTGGGAAACACCAGCCTGGCCACATCTTCTGCTTCTCTGCATGCTACAGCTATACTTATACTTACATCAGAACAGGTTTCCAGCAGCAAAGGTCTCCCACTGCCCTCGCGCTTACCCCGTGCTGGACCAGGCACAGGATGCCATCCAGGACATGATGTTGTTTTAGAGCTGGGTGGCATTAGCCAGCTGAAAACCTTTTGGGCTCTACCTTCTAATTAAGGGCTTGTCTACCTTGGGAGATGCACCAGCAGAGCTAGAGTGCCTTAATTGTAACTGCTATAATTGGGATATAAATATATCTCTCTATTTGAACATTCACATAAGGAACAGGAGTGCTTATCTCTGGTTTAGCTTGTGTCACTTTGAAAACTGTTTAAGGAGAAAAAGATATCTTTAGTTCTCCCTAAATACATCCAAAGGAGGAGTTTTATTGTACAAAATGGTAAAATTGCAACCGATATAATTATATCAGTATAAGCAAGCCATCGAGTTTTCCCTGTGGACAGTCCTTCCCAGCAATCTCCCATACATATTAATTGGATGAGAAACCTGTAGGATCTGAGGAAGGAAATCTCTTTATGACAGAGATTGCGCAGTAAGGGACAAAGATTAACCAATCAGATAATACAGAAAATTACCCCTAGTGATACAGGTGGCACCAGATGCAGTATCTGGCAGTCGCCATTGTGACAAGTGCCAGCGTGCAATAACCGCAAGTGACGAAGAACTCGGGTCACTTCTTGGTGAAACAGCAACACTGGAAGAGCTTTTTGGAAGAGCCCAGCAGCGCTGGGCAGAGCAGGGATGCATTCCAGCACAGAGATATCTCCTTGCAAAAATACCACCTTACACAGGATACCCAGGACGCCAGACTAATACGCCACTTGCTTTACCGAGGAAGCACCTATAGTGTGAATCCAGCATCTTTCTTTCATTTACCTCCTTCACTTTTACGTTCCTGGCATGTCAGTTTCTCACGTACAGATATGATGCCACATGAGATTAATGCTGTGTTTTATCATATTGACAAATGAGCACAGGAATTGGAATCTTTTCGACCACACTGAATATTGAAAAGCTTATGAGAACATTCATTCATATTTTTAAAGTTTGTTTGGACTGACATTTTGCTGTATTTTCCATTCACATTTTTCTCAACAGACACACAGTTGTGGAAGCGGTTTTAAGTGAATAATGAAGAACAACAAATGTATGCAATACCCAGAAAAACTCTCACAGCTAATTGAAAAATTTCCAGGGTGGTATTTGCTGTCAATTATTCATGCAGCTTTAGGTCTTTGAATGTTTCTTTCTATCCAAAGAAACCTCACCTGGTAGAGAGCTCTTATCCACAGGAAGAAAATTTGCTGGACTGATTCAACAACAGTAGGGTTTCTAATCCACTTTCCATTCTGAAGCCACTTGCTTATTTTTGCATGATCTCATTGACTTTTGATTGTTAAAATTTAAGAACTCCAACTCAAAGCAAATGAACTTCAACCAGGCAGAAACCAGTTCCACATGGAACGGGGATAGAGAGCCCATGGCATGGGTGAAGATAGAATGACATATTGCTAACTTTGGAAATCCAGGAAATCATCTCCTCAAAACTCAGGAAGATTTACGCCTTTCTAATCCAATCATAATTCACTTCCACAAAATATGGACTGAAATCCACAGAGAATCACTCAAGGAAATTCTTTGAGCAGACATATGGGTAAATTCCTCAGTAAAGGTAAAAGGTTATATATTATCTTGAGACAACTGAATAAAAATAAAAATAACAAAAACAAACAGGGTCTCCAGTACTGTAAGAATGGACATTTTAAATGAACTCAATAGGTGAAAGGAAAAGGAGAAAACATAGACACAACCATAGATATAAATAGTATTTCTGGCAATCATGTGCTAGCTAATAGGTTAAATTTACTAGAGTCAAAGGGGTTATCATGGGAATAAGCTTGGCTCAGAAGACCATAAGAAGAGACAGGAGGTCAACGCATAATTTGAAACTATGCTAAGAGAAGCCACTCTCCGAATTGCAGGAAACCCTGTAATAGTGAGGGTCCTGCCTTACACCCTGTGGCTACTCCAAAATCCTGCTACCATCAGTGGGAAGCAGGATCAGCCTGATATCTTCTTTTTTTGCACGCTGAGATTCCTCTAAACAGAAGCCATTGGCTTTTCAGGTTCAAGCAAAAGCTCAGTGGAAACCGAAGGAAAAAGAACACCTTTGTTATTGCCAAGCCTTGAGATAAATCCAATTTCTTTTCTTTCCCTGAAACTAAAGGGAAGTTGACTTGACAGGTACATCTTGAAGTGCTATTCTCTCTATTGTGTTAAGAATATATTTTTAAAGTGCACCATGAAATTCAATTATCTTTGAATGCTCCTGCCAAGCGACTCGAAGTGGGGCATGAATGGATACGCCTCTGAGCAACTCATTATGTGAGCATAGAAATAGGGACTGAAGCTAAATCCCTCCAAGATTTTCCCTGGAAAATACAAAGTGAAAACAAACAGAAGTGGGAAAAATAGTGTCATCTGAGGCTTCACAGTAGATGCCCTTTCCTGGTGCTCTCCCTGGCCCACACATTAGACATTTTAGAGGCAGTCTGGGTAGGGAGGACAGATGTGAGGAAGTGTTGGCCTCCTTGCTGCAGAGTGCATGGCTGGGAGGAATGCTGCCGCACTCCCCAAATTCACCAGGCCGGGAAAGGAGACGAGGATTTACATTCTTCGCTGAAGACTGCACCAGGAGATTGTGAGAGAGTTATGCTGTCACTTGAGAGGCCAGCTTGAAATATATGTGGCCCATAATATTCCATGAGTTATGGCACTCCAGTGCATAGGTACAGACTAGGTTAAGAGGGTGTAATCAGAACCAGAAGTAAGGATGTTCTAGGATGACATGCTGCTTATCAATATCTGAGTAAGTATAAGAATGCTCTCTACGACATATCCTTTTTCCTGAATTAAAATATGCATGTGTGTGTGTGTGTATATATATATCCCCTATAGTACCATGAAACTGATCTTTTTAGTTCTAATTGTAGCATATGATATTTAAAATTCTAAAAAGATTCATCGAGGTTTTTAGCTGCTTGGATCTGATGCAATGGTTTGGGATTTTGGATGGGGGGTGAGGGAATGTATGGAAAGAAGTTAGTAAGGAGAGAATCACAAAATTGAAGAGTTTAAAAGGGCCTAGAGCCCTGTAAGTTATGGCAGAAAGGATCCATCATGATAAAACTAGGGAGAAGAAACAGATGTGGAGCACGGCAGTCTCTGAAGACTGGAACAAAGAACGATATGTCAATTTTGCATCCATTTGCTTTCTGTTTTCTTCTTCATGAATACCGTGACTGTGTTTCTTCAAAGATTATTTACCTACTAAGAAAAAGGAAAGATAGTCTACTGATAAGTCAGAGCACTATCTGATTGAGGAGCACCTGATTTTTTCATCTATGTGAGATGCAGATCTCTTCCAGAAGACAGCTGAGGTGATAGAAGTCATATTTATAGAAGCTCAGAAACAAATGGGTCAAAAAGTTTGTGAGAGTATTTTATAATGTTACAGCATGATAAACTATATAACTATAATAAACATTATTAACTGTGTTAAGGCTTGTAACACAGTTGAATATTCTCTTCCTCCAGGAGGCAGATCTTTAAGATCCTTCTTCAGGTCTGGATGACATTCTTATAGCATTTGCAACATACGGGACATTTGATAATCTCTTTTAACATGTCCATTTCAGAGACCATCCTACCATACCTCAGAACACCATAATTTAATGAACCGAGTGTGAACTGGCACATAAAAATTTTGGAGCCATGCTTTTACATCCCCTGTGTACAGCTGACTGAATGGCTAGGCTCCTGGAATTTGATTCTTGATTTGATCAATGTAACATATTTATGGAAAAGTATTTATGGTCCAGGGCTAGGCTATTTTCTAACTTAAGTATGCATACCGTATCTCCTGGGATTCACATCCTGGGTTCTCCCTATTTCCATCTCCCCAGTTGTCAAATGAGGACAACCTGGAGATTAATTCAAGTGGAAGCCTCTGCTGAGCGAGGACCAAACCTAGCTCAGGGGATTGCTTGTCTTTTTGGTTTGTATTTTTCAGAATTTAGAGTCAACCTATACTAATTTTAAATTTGTCAGAAGCTAATGGAGGGAGAGTTTCTGAATATGAGTAGGAATAGGTAGGGCAAATTTCCTGATTTTCTGCCATGAATAGCAGAAGGATAAAACCTTCTCTCAAGTGAATCAGTTAAGAAATTCATGCTCTGTCCTAATCTGAAACAGCATTGCCTAAAGGTCCCAAATGCATAGCTGAAAATATGCAACAATCTTTGGTGCATTAAGAGTTGTAGATTATTTACATGCTTGGCGAGGCAGTTTAAGATCATTGTTTTCTGTTAAGAAGTTCTCGAGTGATTATTGAAAAATATGTTAAATGTAAAACTTTTAAGTATTTTCTATTAGGAAAAAAAATCTTTCAAGATAGGCAGATGCAAACAGATAATGATTGCCATATGTCAAAAGGATTTCATGGCTAACAAATAGACTTAAACAATGCCTTTCTAAATTCCCATAAAACCAAGTTTTTAGCTTTTTTTTTTTTTTTAATAAATTCTGGAGGTTTTCTGCCAAGAAAGGTTTTATCAGTGGAAAATAACAATTCTTGACCTTCCTATATCTCACAGAATATTTATCTTCCTAAAGCGATCTCTGCTTATAACATTACCAACAGAGCTAAAGGATATTAATTAAATACCCCTTATTGAATCCATACTTATATGAATTCAAATGCATTACACTAACATCAGGTTTTAAGCTGAACTCAAAATAATCTTTGTTCACCACCTCTCCGGAGGATAGATTTCCTGGGAGTTCCTGCATTGTCTGGGCTTGGACTCTGAGAGACTGAAGAACAAAAAGCAGGAAGAACGTCTGCTTTAAAACAAAATGTCTTTCTGAAAACCACAAAGATCTGACAATGGGAAATCACCGTTCTCCATTACAGTCTTTATCATTAGGTTTTGTATCCTGCTTTTTAAAGTCTGCTAGAGATAATGAAATTACAAATTAATTACGGCTCTGTTTTGTTTTTGATGCTTGGGAACTAACAATATAAGCATATTTTTTTTACCCAAAATATTTCACTCACATCTGTAGACATGAAACAGATGTACCTACACGGCCTCATTAACTACAACTGATAATAAAATATTGACAGGAACTTGGGATTCTATCTTAACTATTGTACATATCGCATTCATGTCTCAGAGGCAGTATTAGAAGATTCAGGAGTGCAGCTGGCTGCTTACAAATTAATTCTGCTTTTTTTTTTTTTCACAAACAATATGGGTAAACGAAAAATAATCTGTCATTTTCCAGTTAAACCCAACTGACCAGTGCCAAAATACTAACAAAGAACTGAAACAAAACAACGCTCTATTTCCTGTCTCAGGAGCCGTCTGCACATTTGCCTGTTTGCCAAAAGCATTCTTGATTAGTTCAGCTATCCCAACTAGTCTCAACTAGCTATTCTCTATTAAACTTTTAGCACTCTTCATAGGACATTTAAATAGTTCTTTCAAGACACTTCTTGCTGTGAACTGAAATCTGATCTTCCCTTTCTCCTTGAAGCGGAATAGCCAGTATGTTAAAGCTGCAAACTAAATCCTAACATAGTCAAACAAACCCAGCATTAACCACTTGAACTTCTGGTGTTAAGGTTCAAATTCGACTCAGACTTGTCAAGTGTAAACCTTATTTTCAGGGCTGCTTTAAACATATATAAGTGCAGTTCAAGACCACATCTGGAACAAAAAGCCAGCTTTAGAGCTTGGCCCTGCTAGCTGTCAACTCCTTATAACCCTTTGATAAAGGAATTCAGTAACAGATAACCAGAACTCTGCACTGCTCAAACGAGCTGGAGCTCAACTCTTCAACACAAATCCTGGATTCTGCAGCACTCAGGCATGATGAACGGGATATCTGGGCCCATGTCCAACAATGGCTTCCAATTAATAAGGCAAATATTGCCAAACTGAATACAGTAGCATTGAGCCACTTATCCTGATATCACTTTTTTTTTTTTCTTTTAAACATACTCTTTTGTCAATTTGGAGATGAAATGGCTACAAATCTGCACAGTCAAGGCTCCCATATGCTGCCAGCAACTGTTAGCAGCAAAGTGAGCTTTTGACTTGGAGAGGTGTTAGAGGATAGCTTGGCATACCTGGTTATTTCTGCCAAAATGCTGAGTAATAAAAATCACTTACCACTGCTGAAATGGAAATTGCCTTCTTAAGGTTTCAGCATCTCATCATTTGAATGGCTGGATTTCACACCTCTACTGGTTACTCTCATGTAAGGCCACCTACAGACTCAGGAGAAAACCATTTAATACTTCAGCTCACATCCTCTAATTATTTTTCCTACTTACCTAATGGTACCTTTTTCAAATTAAACAATTAAAGGAAGTTTTATTAATTATGTATTTAGCGTATACATATGTGGGAATGTAATGCTTTCACAGTGAAAGAGCATGTCTTCTTTTCACTTCGGTTTGATCTTATTCAGCAAGAGAAGTCTGAAATTCTTAAAACTGATCATTAATCTGCCCTATGGCATTTAACAGATATCATGTAAGGTATAATTTTTGGCTTTAACCCATTACATAGATTTTGCTAATACCGCCTGGTTATTCAAGGATAAAACGACTTTGTTTTGCTGTCTTTAACTTGGATCTTACTCAACTATAATGCAAAAATGCCTCTTGTTCTAACTGTGACCCAATGAAACTTGATGGAAAAGTCAACATGTTCTTCAAAGATTAACAGTGTGCTTTTAAATTCTTCAAAGTGTCTATTAGGAAGAACCATGGAATTTTAAAACAATTTAGACTACAATTACAAAATAAAAAATAACATTTACTTAGTTGACCACAGTTAATATTGGAAGAAGGAAAAAAAAAAAAAGAAAGCCCAAAAGAGATGGAAACATATCCTCCCACTCAGAGCACCATGAGAACACAACATTGCTTTGTACATCCAAGCTGCAACACCAGCCCCAGAAGTATCACTGGGAAGAAATGTAGCACCAGCTTTTGAAGTGAGGTAAATCCTCCCAAGGAACTAAAGTAAGAATATTAGCATACTAGCAGAAATACTCTCTGAACCTAATTACCAAAGCTTAAAAAGGAGAGAGAAGGAAACTGTCCTCAGGCCATATTGCAATTGAGACTCTAGTGAGATCCTTGGAAGATGCTATATATGGGAAGTATCTCTATCTCTTTTAGACTATACATGTGACCTAGGCCTGTCAGAGAAAGGACATTATCATACAACTGGTAAATAGCAAGTCAGATGCTTGAAAACTTCAGAACCATGTGCAAGAACTTGGACCAAACAGGGGGAGAGGGAAAAAAAAAAAAAAAAGTACTAATGGAAGTATCTTGAAAAGTTCAGGGAATAGAATAACCAAGTAGAAAAATTAAGTAAGAGTCCTTCCACAGAACAGCTTCCAAATGTGAATACATATTTATATTAAAGAAGCGTGAGTGGGCACTTGCGAGGCATGGAAAAAGCTGAGATCTAAAAGCCTGTGGGGGCCCGACAGGGCTCAGTAGGCAAGTGGAAACAACTGGACCGCTCTAGGCTCAAACGTGCCGAGCTCCTGCCTGGCCTCCAAAGCCAGGGGGCTCGATGGGCCCGTGCCGTGCTCCGCGGCCCTCGCTAACAGGCCAGCACTGAGGTAGCCTCTTGAAGCTGTTTACACAAGGAAACCATCACTGCTGCTTTTAATATCTCCTTGCCCGAGGCAATCACCTGCTTGGCCCAGCACGTATGCTGCAGAATAGGCCCTGGCAGCAAAAAACGGTGGGGCAGGCGGTCCTGGTGCCGCAGAAACGATGAGAGGAGAAAGAGCAGCTGCAGAAACCTGCCCGGGGCTCTCCGGCTTACAGGGCTTTAAAAGAGTGTTTGCAGCCCTGATGGTTACGGGCAGACGCTTTCCCACACAAAGCCATTAGAAAATGGTGCGTCCGTGTCTGGTCCTGAGCCCTGAAACAGCTTTTTCTGTATCAAGATTAAAGGAAAACTAGGCAGCTGGGGTTAATAAGCTGCAAATCAATGCCATTACCAGTGAGAGGAAAAGAGAAAAAAGAGCCCAAGTGCTGCAGAAACAGAAACTTTCAGCTCTGCCTCTTGCTCTGTGGAAAAGTACTGTGCAGTTGTCATAGTTCTGCTTGGATTTGGCCTTGGATTTAGGGAGATAAAAAATATGGATAATGTCTGAACTGCTTGCTTATTAAAAATGCATATAGCTCTTATACATGCAGCTGCATATATGCACATGCACACGTGTGTCTTTCTGTTGACTAGCTGGAGCTTTGGATAAGATCTTGCATGATATTTTTAGGATTTGAGAGGAGGCACAGCCAGGATTAGTAGGGATATGAAATTTAATTCCACCCTCTATGACCTGCTCCAGTGTTTGTCATGACAGTACAGACCCTCTTCCCTGTCTCGTCCCACTTTCTCAGGATTTCAGAGCTAATGGCTACAGATTATTCAATTTAACAGTAGTCAGGAACATTCCCGTGCACTTTCCTGAGGTCAGTTTTTCTCGGGCCTTTTTGGACAGCTCTTGGCATGTGCTTTCAGCCTGTGTCAGTTACCTCTGTCCCAGGAAACCCACAGTTACAGCTCGGGTGTTAGGACCGAGGCAATCTGTGTGCAGCAACTCTGCTTCACTAGCAAGTCCATTTGCTTCAATGACAGAAATGTTTCCAGATACTCTCAATTTACTCATATAGACGCAGCCAATTAGTTCATAGAATTAGAGATCTCACATCATTATCACCAGCTGAATGTTGAGCTGTTTCATGCACTCGTGATTGATGGATAGAGGTCAGAAGCAGCAGCCACCTAATGAACCTGCTCAGCTGGACATGAGGACCGGCACAGGCAAGAACCCAGGTTTTTCAAGACAAGGCAACATCTCAGTTTCTCCTAAACCGACAGTTTACAAAACACAAATCCTACATCACATCAAAAAACAAGTCCAAAAGGAATACAAGATTATAAAGGAGTCCTCTTAAGCAAAGAAGTAACAACTCAGACGAAACATGCATCTACACTTAGCAACCTCTTATTTCAGTTATAGTTTTACACACTAATTTCTATACACAACACATTCTGCCTTTGTAACTTCATCTTAACATGTGAAAAGGGACTGTCTCATTTTTCTGAGCAATATTAACTTATATTCTCATTTTAATTTCTTTAACATTATTCATTTCTTTAACAGTATTAATTTAGACTGCCATATTTTAATTTTTCCTTTTACTCCCTTGCTCTTTTCTAATTACAGAACTGCTTCTTTGGAAAATTAACAGTGAGTTATTATTAGCCATGTTCATTTGGATTCAGTAGAAAATAATTTTCTCTTTTAATATATTTCTTTTCTTTGTAAGAGCAATACTGATTTATACATCAGACAGGATAGGTGTATTTCTATGCATAGATTTTCACTGCTGCTAATGAGGAAGATTTTTCTTTTTCTTTTTCAATAAGGAAAAATCACCTGGACTGTGCTGGTTTATGCATATTTCACACTTAAGTCCTACTGAGAAGAAACAAGCTTCAGAGATACAGGAGCATTAGGAAGCTGACAGGTTGTAGAACAGTGTATTCTGGAAACTCAAAAAAAAAAAAATCAGAACCCAAAATTTTATTCATAAAATATTGAGAGTAATTTTTGATAGAATGATGGAGGGTAAGGGGGAATTGCACTCAGAGAAAACCACAGCTGCAGACTATCAGCAAAGGCTGCAGAAGTGTAGAAAACCCGTATAGGCTCCATAAGTGTAGAAAATGCCATGATTTCTCAATTATCTTAGTAAGCAGAGCATGTCGCTAGGACGACAGATTGACTCAGCATCAGCTGGAAAATTACTCCCCTAGTGAGTGACTGTGAGACCGAAGAGGAAGGACAGGGAAGTCTGCGAGGAAACACTCTCAAAAAGAGGTGAGAAAAAATTGCGAGTACAAAGCCCTGTGCGGTTTCAGAGCCAGAGGAAGTAGCACTGGATCCAAACCCATTTTAATGGGTTCTATTAACGTAGAAATTTTATTTTGCTAGTCTTCCACTTATGAGCTGGATGTCTTGCTTTAGACAAATCCCTCCTCTCAGCGGCTTTAGCTTCCCCTTCTTGCCTAGGATATGCAGGAAATTTGTTCAGTGTTTATCTAATGCTAAAGAACCATTTTTCCCAGTTAGAAATATTCATTTATTCCCACAGGTAGGAAACTCTAATTCTTACAAAAACTCCAAAGATCTATCACAAGATTATCTTATTTCAAAGAGTCCTCAGCAAACACATCCACAATAAGGACACTACTAGTAACTGCAAGAATGAAGCCATTCTACTAAGGGAATATTAGTGGATAATTCCCTTTCTGTTTAGGGTTCTAGGAAAAAAATGTTATTTTCTTCATTTTCTTCTTCTCCTTTCACAGGGGAACGTAAGGAGTAGCATTAAGGATGCTGGTACTAACCCGGGGCTCTGCAGGGCTGGACGCAATGGGACTCACGGCGAGTTTGGCCGCTCCCCACGCGGCAGGTCCAGCTTTCCCTGCTCTCCCACTGCCTCCCGAGGAGCCCTGACACACGGGCTGCAGGGCACAACACCAACACAGCTCCATCATCCCTTTATATCGGGTATTCGGTGGGTCTTCCCATGCATTGTAAAAGATGAAAAGTATTTAATTTGGCTATCTACACCCAAATCAACCAACTCAATCCAGGGCTTGCCCAAGTAAGGGAAAAGCCTTTAATGTGGTTTTGGCTCACTTTCTAAATATGGTTTGAATGCTTTCTGGCTATTTCCAGAAACAAAAACTTCACTATAAATCACCAGTGCATATTATCTGTTCAGCTTCATAACAGTGTATGTATTTCCTTAATATAATTGTTAATAAAATCTACTCTGCCTTATTATAAAAGCTAGCTCTGAATTTTATCCTTGGAATCTTTTAGAAATAGGCTAGGAGCATAAATCATCATCTTTCACTTATTTTATTCCCTTCACATTATTAATTAATGGAACAAATACATTGCCATACTTAGAATACACAGTCAAACTGTGATTTTAATATACTTTATTGAAAAAAAGTACACAGTTTTAAATTATTTTCAATGGGGCAAAGCAATGGTCACCTCTGTCTACCTACCAAGTCCTTGTCTTATGAATCATGACCACCAAATGCCAAATTAACATCTGCATGACTTGCAAAGTAAAAAGATAAATCTTTTTTTTCAACATGTCTTTAAGAATTTACATCACCAACAGTTTAAAATCATGAAATGCTGATGCTCTGACTATATTTCATGTCCTTAATGTTGCACCATTTCCCAGGTCACAGTTTATCCATGTATTAGCATGCCAATTTTACACATCAGTCAACGTCACCTTGAGAGAATTGTCAAAAACAGAGGAAGAAGAACAAGAGGACGTTTAGCACTAAGGCCTAGGACACCACCACATTCTCTTGCATTTTCCTAAAGACAAAAACAAAGGAAATTAAAAACACACCATTACTCTTAATTATGATATACAAGAATGTTTATTATGATATACAAGAATGTTTATCAAAGCACACAGGCAGGAGAAGATTCATACCAAGAACAAAACCCATAAAATAAAGACAGAAAGTAATACACATCCACATCTTCATTTCAGCAAATTTAGATTGCAAATTTAAAGTAAACAGGATCAATGAGCATTACACAGTCACCTCCTCCCCATATTTAGGTCTTATTCTCCACTTTGGAGAATAAGTTGTCCTATGGACAACTATCTTGTCTGCAGCAAGGAAATAAATATTAGTTTCCCAGTTCCTTGATATGTTAAATCGGCCTCATCCTATGAGTCACACCTCATCTGTGAGGTCTCTTTCTGCTCTGTCACTTCAATTTTGACAAATGGATCTTTTCCAGTGGGAAAAAAAAAAAGAAGTCTTACAACACAAAGTTCCTTTAATAAGGAATCTTGTGGCCAGTGGCAGAGCCAGAGCAAGCTCTCCAATGCTCCTGGCTGCCAGTCTGTGCTCACATCCTACCACATTCTCTATATGACAAAAAACCTTCTGCAAAGCCAAAAGACAAAACACTGCCTACAGGAGTATTAGAAAAGATCTACAGCACTTACAAGGTCACTTGCTCACCTTACTACTTTGATCTAAGTGCACAGAATATTTCCTGATTTCATATCACAGAAGACAGCTTTCGCTTTCCTATACTTGTTTTAGTAACCCAGCTCCTAGTATCCAAAAGCAAAAGGAAAACCAAGGTAGATAGAAACTTACTTCAGGGTGAAATCCATGACATGATTCTGGGCGTCTTCTAATCTTCTGCGATTTTAAGCGTTCGCATTTAAGGGATTCATTATGTACAAGGTAGTTAAGGAGATATTTCCTAAGCATTACATTTAAATGTCCTGAGTTCACTGAGTACTTTGAAATGAAGATAAAGAGTTATCTTCCAGCATCTTCCTTTTCCCACTCCTTCAAAAAACCCAAGGTGTTGTGCATTGTCAACACACAGAAAGGAAGGTAATTCTAGTGCTTATGTCCTGGTGATCTTTACTTTAGACCCTCTCATTTGCAGTTACACTGCTAACCTGGCCTTCCAATAAGAAGTCTGCAGTCAAAACACTCCTGGCAACTTCTGATAAATTCTAATTCATATAAGGAAATAAATCCTGAAATACCATACAGCACAGAAAAAGAAGTGCTGCAACTAAAATTGCAATATGTACTTTACCATATACTATGTTTTAACCTTTTTTGAAAGCAGGATTGTGAAACACTTTGAAAGCTCCAATTCGGTCCTAAATTTAAAGCATGTTTATACTGTAGGAAGTTCCAACTTTAGGAGATCCATTTTGAAAATGGATTTACATAGGGCCAAAACTGAGAGATTTCACTATCTAAAAATAGGCATAGTGACATTACAGTACTTGATGATGCATATAATCGTGTTTACTTAATTTGTATTGGCTGTTCTAGATACCTAAAAATGTAAGTAATTAGGGCTTTCTCATTTGGCTCAATTTTAAATAGCAAAGACATCTGATGATGGACTCTTCTCGAGTCATATGAGGTCAGTTTTTGCACATACAAAATTTGCATCTTAGGTCATATTCTGGCAACTTTGCCTATAAAAGGATATACCTTATTTCTATAGGTGCCATGGTAATTGGTGGAACAGAATCACAGAAGCATTCATTGTCTACTACCACCATGAAGAGATTGCTGCTTGGGATTTGCTGGATAACAAAAGACCTGAAAAATAAAAAGAGAACATTTAATGGAAATATTCAAACATGTCAACATCTGTGTTATATTCAAAAACCTCACTGCCTCTATATGTCATACTATATATCTACAACTTGCAGAAGGAGAGAGTCTTGAGCACTGCTTTCTCAGTTCATAAGATGCTGGTGTCCATGTCGAGATGCACATGATACTGAAAAGTACCCGGGTATAGCTGCATACTGCTGATATGCTAAAGCTTTTCACCTGGAGCGGGCGCACGAGTGAATATACGTATTTTTTTTATTTCAATACTGAAACTGTGCTCCATAATGAATGCCCAACTACGTAATTATGAGCTGGAATTTTTCAGTAAACATGAAACAGATCTGAAAAATCTCTTTTCTGAAAAATCTGATCTGAAGGTTCCTTCACAGCCAGATACTGCTAGCTCATGGTCCCCAACTTTTGCCTCTAAATCACATTTACCCTGGATCTTGTATGAAACAACATGAACTCCTGGAAGAGATCTCTGCTTTCATCTGGCCTCCTGAGAGCTATTACATCACCGAGCCAACAAAACAGAGATTAAGCCTCAAAATCCTCCTAAGTGAGAAGATTTATTTTAGAATAATGACGATTATATGGTACTAATATGATGATAACTCTGCACCACATTTAAATTAACACAAAGTAGGCAACTCAGAAGGATATGAAGGAATAAAGACAGATGTTGCACATAAGAAGGACAGCACCCAATGGGAGACCAGGGAAAGACCCCACAGGCAAAGCCCAATGAACCTCACTATTTCAATGGACTCGAGGCTTAAGCACACGCCAGAGGGAGAAAGTGGAGCGAGAGTAGGCCCTGCTTAGCCCTTTCTCCAAAATTCAGGGCACATTAGAGACAAAGGCTTTATGGCTCAGACACAGTCCTTATTTTAGGACTTTATGTCAGAATTTACACATATTGATAAAATATCTACAATAGAGAATATCACAGACATCTGACACTTCTAGGAAAGAGGTTCTTTTATCCACGTAGCACATGGAAGCGTACAGATTGCTAAGTGAGAGTTTGAGCACCAATAAAATGTGGAGAGAAACATATTTTCCCTCAGACATCTTTTTTTAAAATACATATTGTTTTACTAAAATAACTCCCCATTTTTTTCCAAAAATCACAGAAGATGAAATACTGGAAGGGGTGTAGAATATTTGAACACAGCTTATGAAAAAACATAATTGGAAAACCCGCTGTAAAATGTTGCCAATGGAAAGATTAAACACTTTTCAGTATTTTTAAACTTACTGAACCTCCATTAAAATTACACTTAGAGTGATCTGCAATATGTTAGCTTTATGTTTATACATGAAATATACATTTACAGCATAATGTAAAAGGCTGAACTTTATAAATGTACCTACAAACAGCTGGAGCATGTAGCAAGACTGACATCATTGTAATGGAGCATCTGTGGCTTTGCGGATTTGTGTGTGGGAGAAATGGGGCCAATAAAAGGAAAGGAGGGAAATTCTTTAACACAGAATAACACCAAAATTGTACAGCATGAAATACCGCCCCCCAAAAAAAATTATGACTAAAAGATCTAACCCCAAAGGACAGAAAAAAAATATTTAATTTTATTCTTAGAAATTGGCACAACTTGGATTTTATACATTCTAAAAAATATTTTTATCATATTTTTAAAACTAGCTCAGAAAGGGACCTGAAAGACAAAAAGTGTTGACATAATTACTGGTTGCTAAATGATTTATGCTCTTTTTTGGGGAGCAGGCAGTGAGAACTCTTCTCCTATGGCTGAAGTCTGCCTGACCCAAAGTCCTTTCATGCTAGTTCCTTTTGTGGCTCCCAGTGAACATTGAAACCTGTGAGAAAGCGTGTGCCAGATAAGCAGGCTTAAAGGCAATTTTTCACGAAAAGTGGGCCCACTGGCCATGGTATTCCTGTTTTTTAATCCACTTCTCTGGTATGGCATACAATCTCTGCAGTGCGGGATATTGCTTTCCCAAAGAAGGAAGAAAGAAAAAGATTTGGGTGCTATGATTTGTCCCAACTGAAAGAAGAAAGTGCTTTAAGTCAGAATGAAGTTTTCACTAAAGAACTATGATGCTGAGCAGATACCTGCCTGGCTTCCTTGACTATATGAATAAGGTGCTCTAAAAAATATTGCTAGACCCTGATAATTTGGGGTATTCTCTGTGTTCCTGGATTTATGGAAATTATGATCTAAAGGAACTGCAAGAAGAAACACAATCAGTTAAAAGTTTTAAAAAACCCCTTTCTAGGTTTGTAATTATATTATAGACATTATATTATTATAGGCAATTATATTATAGCCATCTACCAATTACACTGGTTCAATTTGCCAAAAAGTGAATATACAATCTATATAAATCTATACTCTACAGTCTATCAACTCTAGATGCTTCTGAGGTCCCTAACCTTGTGGCAATTGGCATAAGACATATGACTGTCATTTAAAGGGCCATAAAACAATAAGCCTTTTGAGGACTGACATGCCATCATCAAGTGAGGGCAAAGGACTGAGGACAGAGTTTTTTGGGAAAAAATACGTCCAGTTTAGTTTTTATTTTCTCATAGTTGAATGTGCACAAGCCAATCATTCTTCCTTCAGCTGCTGTAATTTAAGATCATTTCATAGACATGAGGTATTTTGACCCTTTTCCATGAGCCATTAAGCCTCACAGTTGCTCTGTGACTAGCTGGGTGTTTGCACGGTCCTGCCTCCGTGCCCAGGCAGGATAAAGCAGCACCGCTGAGCTACAGTGCTTCTGCTGGCATGAAATACAGTTTCCAAGGCAATGTGCACGGGCCTCTTTCACAATCATTTTGTGGGTACGTTCATATCAGCAGGTCTCAGCTACTGAATGTTCACGGAATTAAAAAGGAGCATAAACACAGTCAGAACAATCAGACAATCAGTAACAGTCTTTTAAATACTGAAATATTCAACCAAAATGCTCCATTGCATGTGTCAAGACTTAAACTGCAAGGCAGAAAAACAAAACAAAACAAAAAAGCTGAACAGCTTCCATGGCTGCACTGGGAAATAAAAAATGTTGCTCACAAAGTAACAAAAATGTTCTTGTCTTTTAAGTAAGTTCCCCTGAGAGCCAATAAAGTTTATAGTAAAATAATCATTTCTGAACTACCTGAGGGCTTTGGCTGTCATTTGTGTCCTGGCAATATGGGAACATCAGAGACAGTGTAAGGGCTTTCATTGAAATCTATTAGCAGTTAAACAGTCAAAAGAAAGCCTATGTTTAATCATGTATGTTTAATATTTATGAAGAACGTTTCAAATTTAAAGGGTAAAACTCTTTTTAAGTAAGTCAGGTACTGTAAATCTTTTGATTTGAACCTTCTCCATTACAGCACTATCATCACCACCATTTCACAGTGATAGCCCAGAGAGCACCTTGCATACTTCTCCATATACAAGGCATAATTAACTGCTGTGGTTCCTGCTATATTGAAGCCACATTGAGTCAATAAGAACCTTATTAATAATTTCTGCTCCACCTTTCATCCATTCCTCAGCTGGTTTGGTTTATTTAAAGTGCAGGTCCAAAGGCTCAGACGAGATGTGAGCACAAGCTGCCCCTTCACTTGGCTTTCAAAGAGAAGATGAGGAAGGAAGAAATTTAACACTTGAAGGGGAGAGAGAGAATAAAAAAATCTAGTTATGTCAAACATTTTTGTTAATCAAGAGAAAAATTAGAATAGAGAGGAAACCTGTAAGAAAATCTGCGCTTTGAGGCACAGCATTTACCTCTTTCTCTCTTCGCTATTTCGGCTTCAACCCATCTTAAAATATTTGCACGAATTCCATACAATTACGTTTGAAATAAACAGCTTCATGTCTTATATGAATATAGTAAAAAAAAACCTGTAAATATTTAGTAAAATATTTCTTGAAATTTAACTTTTCACTGTGGAATGAGACAAATTTATCGGACAACTTAAATATCACACAATTCTGTAAGTCCCTTATTTTCATCAGTGCTTAATGAAGGTTGGTGCTTTGCTAGATAATGGAGTCACAAGGGGCAAAATCAGGATATGTCAGGTTCAGTGTGGGGTCTCTGAAATGCTGCTGGCTTCAGTATTTATTTCCTACCATAGCTGGGATTACAAAGCCAAAGCAATTCAATTCCAAGCATGCAAGGGATGTATCCTATCCAGCTAAACCAACTCACCCTTTAAGCTCTTTACTCTCCAGTGTTTAAATACAACATCTCTGATCAGAGAAAATCAATATTACTGTTAAGCAACTTACTCTTTGTATCTCCAGAGACAACCTATTTCTTTGTCTCTTGGTACTAATTTTGGACAGGACGCAAACTGCACACCTCAGACTATTGCAACCAGGGCTCCCAAATGGCATCACTTCTTGGGCACCTCCACAAGACAACTTTCCTTTCCCTGGCTTGGGACCAGGCTGCCCCTTGCTGCTATCCAGCAACCTCTTCCCCTTGCCTGGCAGAACAGCAGATATATTTTTGGTGTGTCTGTGTGATTCTGTGTGATTTTTGGAGGACTTGAGTATGGCGCCAGCATTAAAACCAACTCAACTTATTTTAAAACACTGCTGAGCACTTCTAGTTAAAAATCAATTCCTGTTTTGTGACATAAATACTGCACTCTCGTGCATTGTTTTAAACCACACACTTTCAGGGGTAAGGATTACTGATCTATATGGAGTATTTTACAAGCAACTGATACTTTTTTCAATTTTACAGAAATATGCTTCCATTATATTCGTGCTAATAATGGCAGATGCTAAATGCTAACAGTGGGGTATGTGGTCACAATGAACACATGGCTTCTATGGGCTTTTAATTCTATAAACTTCTAAATGACTGTTCAGATTCATATTTAATTTCACATTTGTGAGCTTTAACAGCCTGATTTAAGGAAAAAATACACGTATTCCTTTTTTTTTTTTCTCTAATGGCTGTAGGACCTCTTTTACACTGTTACTGCTACATTGCTTACACTATTACTATGACTATGAGACTTGGACTTAAAGTATTAGCATAATATCCCACTGTAGTCTTAGCATAAGGTCTTTGCTGCACATATACAATCATATCAATCATTATTTTTAGGAGACAATAAAAGTCATGTTAGCTACTGGCTGTTTTGCCCACACAGATAAATCCTACTGGTAAAAGCAGCAGTACTACCATTGAAATAGCATTATTTACAAAGCAAGAAAGAATTTCATTGTGATTATTTGGAACTCAAAAAACTAAGGGCAATATTTTCAAATTGGCAACATAATTTAAAATCCAAAGAGTTCAAAAATACCCTGAATTTTAATGGTAATGAACACAGATAACCCTCAGGCAGAGCTTTGACATTTGGGCATCTATGTAAATTTAGTAGTTTCCTTCCAGACCCTTCACTGTGTCTTCTGAGTGCAAACCTGAATTAAACAAGTTTGGACATTTTGGGTTAAGATCAATCATTACTATGGGATTACACTTCACATCTCTCAGTTTTGATCCTGGAAGGAAAAAAAGAGAAACATACCAGCACCAGGACACGATAAATGGAAAATGTTGTGCCCTGTGCACTCAAATATGTATTACTTACATAACTATTGGTTGCAAATGTTCAACCCTAGTCATTTGGAACAAACTTCATCCACGCAGCTGAAGCGCAGATATCTGCTGTGCTGTTCCCCAACTCCTGTCACACGCTTCCCAGGCTGCTGGCTACATTTTCAAACCTCATTTCTCTCACTTATCATATTTTTTAATGAATGAATGAGATGTTTATATCACAGTCTAAATTGGGCTACTTTTTTTTTTCATTTTTTTATTTTTTTTTTTTTTAAACAAACGGGCATAGAGAATGGAACATCTCTAATGCAATCTGTAAAAATAACACACGTGCCAATAACAACATTTTTGGGAGCTGGAGCAGTTAAAGCCCGTGCAGAAAGCAGCTGGTGGGTCTCTCCTGTAAAGGGGACAGATAAGCCCTCGCCCCAGGCCTGCAGCCGGCCCCACACGGTGCTAGCAGGACTTCCCTGCCAGGTGCAGCCTCCACAGCACAGGCACCGCTCTGGTATGGAGAGACCTGCTCCAAGCAGAGGGTGGAAGGAAGGACTTGAATGAGCGGCTTCCATGGCACTGCTCCCAGGCCTGATACCTGGGAGAGGGCCACAGCAGTATCGCCCACTGCTTTGCTTCACACAGGAAACCCCACAAGTGCCTTGACTCTTTCCTTATCTACCAGAGAAGACGTTCCCTCAGTAAAACATTGCTTGGATTTACCACCTGCATATGAGAAATGTTACATGATGTCTAAAAGCTCCAAATACACAGAATTAGCAAAGAAAAAAAGTACTTTGTGTACTGAGGAATTAACCCGCCTTCCTAAGCCTCACACTCTCATCAGCCACCCTTATGAGGATAGAAGCTGATGGGGAGTTCGGGACCACTAGGATTATACTGGACTGCAAAAGTTTTACAAGGAACCAGGCTCAGCAACGCCACAGATTTTAAATATCAGACAAGGTTCATACTCCAAACCAAACCTGAGCTCACGGAACTGGGTCTCCATAAGCAAAGGGCATGTCTGATCACATTGCAAACTGCTTTGTAACAGAAGGTGACAGATGAACCATAGTTGGCACAAATCAGAGATCTTCGTACAGAAAATTATCTTTCAGGTATAAACAATAACCTGCCAAAATGGCATGAGTGTAATTTGCCAGTGTATTTATACTAGACAGCAACTTAGACTGCAATATAAAGATTAGAAAGGTACAAAGATGGTGCTTCTTTGGTTTAGTTAAGTCTTGACAAATCTGTACCTGTTTTTAATAATCCTAATCAATATAACTATGCCAACAAAGCTACGATACAACGATAAAATGCAGAGTTGACTAGGAGATTCACATCAAAAATACAATAAATGCTAGAAATAAAATGCTCATTTGATGTGTCCACTGTGTGCTTTGCAAGGATGTTATTAATTATTTGTGTAAATACAAATTTCATCAATGCTTGAGAAGACATCTGAAATAATGCTGCACATCACCATCTCCATAGCTAGTCAAAATTCGAAGTAATATATACATTGCATCTGCCTGCCACTCAAATTTCTTAAGATTGATACTGCTTTTCCAAGTTAAATTATATCCACTATCAAACATTCAAATCCTTTATAAACAGAAGTGCTAAATGTGTGGATGCAAAAATCCCATTTGCATTGTTTTTCTTCAAACAGACAACACGTTAACACAGATATATTATAAACTGAAATGAATTTCCCTGAACTAACAATTCTTCACATGTGTGCCTGGCTTTAAAAATTCACTGCTGTGTTTTCCAATTTTAATAAGTTTTCCTATTCCAAGACATCTTTGATATGTATATTACTACTCAGCTGAATATATCATGACATTCATACAACATTTTAAATCTGCTGTCATTACAAAGCATCCTTTCACTTTGTCACCTACTATCTATCATTTGGTTAATATTTATTGCTGCCTGTTTAAAATGTAATATTATGTTAACTTTTAAGTAGTGATATATTTACATTTTTCTAGCAATTCTGAGCTGAACTGAGCACAATGAATGGGTGGAAATCACCTTCCCATGCTCAGTTTCTCTATTTACATTTCTTAAGCAGTCCAACTCTAGGCTATTTGGAAGACATGAAGAGGGAAGTGGGGATATTAAAAAAAGATAGTCCAATGCACAGTTTTGACAGGAAAAAAAGGGTGTGAAAGCTATGAAAACATTAATAGACTGGGTTGCCAGGAAGCCAGACACACAAATTTCCAAGGCTTTTGGCCTTCTAGTACTTACAGGTGCACTGCATGGTCAGTGCAGTGAGGTCTTCTAATGAAAGAGCTGCAAACAGAAACCACTGCACATTGCCTCATCTTTCTCATAGAATGCTTAAGGTTGGAAGGGACCTCTAGAGATCATCTAGTCCAACCCCCCTGCACACGCAGGGTCACCTAGAGCACGTGGCACAGGACTGCGTCCAAGCGGGTTTGGAAGATCTCCAGAGAAGGAGACTCCACAACCTCTCTGGGCAGCCTGTTCCAGGGCTCTGTCACCCTCACTGTTAAGAAATTTTTCCTTAAGTTCCTGTGGAACTTCTGATGCTTCAGTTTCTGGCTGTTTCCTCTAGTTCTGTCGGTGGCCACAGAACTCTTCCTTCTACAGCATCCCCTGCCTCTGCCTTCCACAGCACCCCCCTTTATTATTTGACATACAGAATACAAAAGCAAAAAGGCTGACTTCCCAAATGTCTTCTGCACAAAGTTTTCTTCAGATTTAATTAGGACAAAGTAAACGCAGACTTTGTTGCAGCAGAAACCTAAGTCCAATTTAAGTCTGCTCTGAGGGTGCTGTAGAGCGATTCCAAGCATCTTTTCCTTTCAGATCACAGTTTGCTACCTCCAGCCTATCTAACCAGATAGTCTTTCCCTCCTGCCCCCAACCAGTGCCCTGTTATATACATGGAGAATATGCATGAAAATAAAAATTTGTACATGCAGAGTCTGAGTTCAGAGGAATAAGAAACTCTCTACTTTAGATAAAATTATTTCTTCAGAGGCAGCCAACCAAAGACACTCACTTCAGGACTAAAAAAGTTAAAAAAAAAAAAAAAAACTTAGACATGGGCTCTGCAAATACATTTAGTAATATATATGGTATTAAGCCTCTAAGGTATAGGGTAACAGAGCATACATGATTTACACCAAGTTAAATGCAGTTTTCTTAATATTATTTTATTTTCCACCAAGACAAGCTCATTACAATGTTTTTCATGTCCCTGCCTAGGCAAATAATATAAGAGATGGGGCTCATTCCATGTTGTAATTTGTAGCCTTCAGGGTACTACTGGTGACTAAACACATTCCAGTGAGCCTTCTTTCCCGTACTTGAAAAAAGCAAAGGCCGTCCTCCTTGCCATTAAAAATGCCTTTTGAAAAAGATTACTATGGTCATAATTTTTTAAAATTTTAATATACTTGTCATTCTTTTATCTATAGTGATTCTTTGATTTTTTATGACCCTTGCAATATCAAGGAAATAGAGGAAGAGAATCTAAATTATGATATACAGATTTGCATGGCTTTGTCAACTAAGGAAACAAACTTCAGAGAGATGCACGTAGCGGATAAAAAGATGTCTCGCCAAGGTTTACAAGTCTTTTGGCAAGTTTTGACATAATTGGAAACGAAGAATAATAAGGGAAAATTATTTTCAATGGAAGGTGGTATTCTTTGTAAGTAGCTTCAATGTTTCTGAACTTTACAGAATTCTTTTGCTAATAAAACAAACGAAAAACACACTTGAAAACTGTCCAGAGGATTGTAAAACTAATGACTGGTGGGAGACCTGCCTGGTAACCTATGTATATGTTGCCCTATTATTTCATACATCTGTGTTCCTAAACAAAAATAGCAAATTACCATGTTTCATTCAAAATATAACTTTATCTAAGGGTAGAGATAAAATTATGCATAGAGTGACTTTACACTGCAGCTGCATAAAATCTCTATAATCACTGCTTCCTTTGGCATACAGAGCAAGTTACTGGAGTGTACAATTGGAGAAACTGGGGTAGCACGTTGTATAGGAATTTACAATAGCATAAAGACGTTTAACAAATGGTTCTAGCAGTTAGATCATATACTTGGATACTTTTTAAGTGGAAAGTATAAGAGGAGAATAATTTGGGGATTTTATAGAGTTTTTGGTTTTGGCTACACTATGTGTCTACCAATTTTGCTGCTGCTCCTAACACAAGCACTCGCTAATGCTTGTAAGTGCTCTGCAAGTCCAGAAGATTTGATTTACAAAAGAAGAGGTGCCAGAAGAATAATGGTAAAGGTGGCTCTGATTCCTTGAAAATTCAACAACTAATTACTGAGCTATGCAAAAAATCTTCCTAGAAGGTGCCACTTGACTCCAGTGCACATCTAAGTGAAGCTCGTGAAGATCATGATCTGCTCAACCTGCCAAGCTCGACAGCGAGCTGTGTGACCAGAGCACACTTGGGGCTCAGCATGGACACCGGTCAAAACCATTTACACACAGGTATCACACAGAAAGCTGACATGGTTGCTGAAATACCAACTATGTAAAAATACACAGTCTAAACATGGTAAAAGCACAGTAAAATAGACAATTTTTGCTTTTCCTCAGGGTCCTATGAGATAGATACAGTAAAATGAATATAACCCAAAATGTCTTCTAGAAGACTGACTATAATTTATTGCCCAAACTAGCCTAGGAAATCTCCTGGGATATTCTATTATAAATACATAGAGCTCCAAACAGGAAGAAATTGCCCTCGATGCTTTGCTTGTTTTATGTGGTAATCCGATTTGTTTAGAAGTAAACTAACTACAACTGAAAAGGCAAATGATTATTTATTTCATGGGAAATTGAACCGCATACTTATTTACACATTTTAAACATGATCAAGTACAGCATTTTGGCACACTTCTACCGAGCAAAAAATGCAGAAACATTTTAGCAAATGATGATATGTCTCTAGATTAGGTGTTTTTTTAAAACTGTCACCATTTTAATGTCTACACAGATTGCACTATTCCTGACACTAATATACTCAGTCTGAACCTAATTTGCATCACTATTTATCTGTTAATGCCAAATAAGCACATACTGTGGACAAGTCTTAAATTTGCCATTATAAATCCACGTGAAGGGTTCAGTGTCAGCCCAGCCTGTAATTCCAGTGACATTTACCTCTTTTTATTGATACAGAACAGTACATAACATCCAGCCTGTAAGAAAGGAAGAGAAGACATCTGGTTCATAGATGATCTTCCTGGCTAGATCCACTTCTCTCATGGCTGGAAAAGAGTAGCACTTTCTAACACTGCAATAGGCCACACAGATAATACTTTGGACAGTGTTCAATCAACTAACAATTCCTATCCATTTAGCAGGCAATTGTACATGGGATATACAACAAAGGGAACACTTACGTTTCATCTTGTGTAATTAAAACACAGGCATAATTTTGTAAGTTTTTTCCCTGATTTAGAATGATTGTAGCTGCATTCGTTCTTGCTTCTGATATTTACTTCCTATAGCTTTCTGGTATTTACATTTTCCTTTATTTTATCTCTTAAGATTGGGCGCAAGGAATTAACTGAGAACAAAACAGTTTCTTCAGATTTTTGCCATTGACCTTACAGACCCGTGAGCGCAGCAGTTAAACAGGAGGGCGCTTTTTGCCTTTCGGGTCACTGGAAGTAAAACCAGACTTTTGATCTCAATTCAAACCCAGTATGTCATCATACATGAACAGCAGAGATTAAAAGGCAGGTTTTAAAGAATTTGACTATGCAGTTGCTGCCCTGTTTGCAAACCCATAGTTTCTACAGTTGCGTGAGCACTATTTAGCTAGTGTGCATTCAAATAATTCCTTGCAACTTTGAAAATTGAAATATTAATTTTATACTTCAAATAATAACCAGATGAATAAGTTTCAGTTCCTACAGAAAAAATGTATATATCCACCTTTATCAGATTAGATATTGCCTATCTAAATGTAATTTCCTAAATAAAGTTAAAGAGGTACCAGAAAAAGGAAGGCAACTTTATCTGATATAATATCATAAAACCCATCATTCTTCCTAATTTATAACAACTTTGTGTTTGTATTGATGCTCTTCTTGATTTTTTTAAGCATCAACAATTAAATTTTGCAATGAGAGAGTAGCAGAAAGCAAAAACTTGCAATGTAACTAGTGAGAACTGATGAAGGATTTTGGTTGACACAGTTACTTGCATTAAAATTCAGCTAACACACTGCTGAAATACCTTATAAAATCTGCAATCAGCAATGAGATGCTTATTTATCCAAAGTCTCTAAGTTAATGTCTAATCTAAAACACATCTCCAAGCAGCAGAATGCCTTTAAAACACATAAGCAAGTGCCTTTGGCATTAGTGTCATTCTGACCCAAGAGACACTCAACACTGATAAGAAACTCTTTCTCTTAAGTGATTAACTATTTCCAACACTGAAGCTGTCAGGGAATATTTAACGGTCTATCATCTGAGTTTTCAAAGGCATTTTTTTCTTTTTCTTTTCTCTTTGCTGTAAAAAGGGATAGCTTACTGGAAAATATGAAAGCATTTCATATTTAGAAAAACAGTTTTTCTGTCTTGTTGACAGTGCTTAGAAAATGTGGGTTTACTTGTTTTTGAATCCTGTTTAAATAACAGATTAATTTAATAATCATTGGGATATTGAATGACAAAAAATTATGGGGTGGGGTAGCCAAACCCTAACCCTAATGACATTCTTATGTTAATTCTTATTTTCTTTTAGGCTCCTGCTTTCTTAATAAAACCTATATTTTTGAAAACCATTTTTAAACAGTGCAAGTTATCCCCAAGTAGCATTTAGTAAGAGATAAGTTTACATATACAAAATATATCCTATATGTCTGTATGCACTGAGTGCTTAAAGTCCACTTCGTTTCATAGTGGCCCTTCCATCAACCGAGTAAGTTTTCAGAGATAGCTGATAAGGTAAGTCAGCCAACTATTTATTAAGTAATTAGCATGTAGTCCTTTCTACTGACTGTGATTTATTTGTAAAGATTTGTAAAGCACCCATTAGTAAAAATTATAATTGGAAAGCTTTTTTCGTAGTTTCATAGTGTTCATTTTCACAGTTTCCTTTGGATTCAGCACTGAAAAGAGCTGAGTAGGATCAATAACAGCACTTCCAGCCCTGAGCCTTTGACCTTGTTGATTATGACCATGACTTTGTTGTAGCTGTGCACCAAAATGTCTTATCTAATATTTTATGGTTTATATTAGCATCAGCTATCATTTTTACTACTACCATTAGACTGCTTTTTAATCTCCCTTTTCAGACATGGGCTCTACAGTGCCCAGCAACGTATGATAGGCAGACAGTGACTTGAATGAGTAACTTGTATCACAACATTTTTTTTTGCCACAGTACAGTATTTGTACCATTTGTGTTGCAAACATATTCACAGTGTAGTGACTGTTCAAGAGTGTCCTTGAAAAGAAATGATAAGGTTGGCGTATTAGAGTGAATACACAGCTAAATACTTACAAATACCTTTTTCCACTTGCAATCTAGACTTACCCTCATCTATCATAAACAGATTTGTTTATAGCATGTTCCAACAAACATCAGAGGGCGTCAAAAATAACCTTACTAACGCAAAAGGATTGCGTGGAGCCCACGGCACGCACCAGGCAATGTTTAGCCATTAACCATTGAAAGCAGCACCAGTTAAAGACTCTCACTGCATATGTGGTTGAACCCTAGTTTTGAGTGATTGAGACCATCATTCTTAAATTACAAGTATTAAGCAATACACTTGCTTGTAAAAATATTTATTGGTACTGAGGCCATGAAACAAAAAACTGGGTCATAAGATGTAGGTCTACAAAGGACTTTGGGTCAAATTCCTTAGCTGTTCTGCGGGAAAGTGTCCTGGGTTATAACAAAAATATTTGGAATCCAATGCAGTCTGCAATCTTAGATGCAATTTGTAGATTGTTAATGACAGTGGGTAAATGCTATAATGAAGAACTTTCCCATGAGAATCTAAGAGTTCTTCTGGATTATTTCTTTAGGTTTTGCCATTGCTTGTGGAGAAAAATAATGGGTGCCTTGAGATCAGTTTGTAACTTACAGGACTTACTTTTTTTTTTTTTTTTTTTTTTTTTTTCCGCTGCGGAACACAAAATGTTTTTCTATGAAAAAGATCTTAGCGCATTATTTTTGAAATACTATAATTTTCACTAAATTCAGTTTCCAACTTACTGCTGTCCAAGCATTGCAGAATTGTGTTATTTTTGAAAGTTATTTCCTTTGACCTGAAGTTACCTAGGAAGACAGGCTGAGATCTGCATTCCTTTGAGAAAAACCTGGTCCTGTTAAATTAATCTCCTTTTCATGGAATCATGTCTGTTTGGAATACTTAAACATAAGACATTTATTATAATTTGTTACACAACTTCTCAGTAATCCTCTGATAAATAATCATAAAATAAGGCTGTTTAAATTTTACAAAGTTGGCTTCAAGCATCCCTAGCAGGGTAACATACATTGTAGTTGATATATCAAGTGGAAAATCATGGCTTGAGTTTGCTGAGCCTCTGCCTTTCAGGCAGTAGGACTTAATGTTGCACTTAAGAGTTCCCTAGAATTGGTTTGCAATGCACTTGGTTACCCCTAGCTCACAAAGCCATATAAAAAACAATACTTTACAATTATTTCCTTTTAATGAAAAGCTGGTCAGAAGTAAGCTAAAAAGTGAACATAGAAGTAAGCTAAAAAGTGAACATTAGCACTTAAAATGCATCTCTAATGTACTTACTCATGTTTCCCATTAAAAACAATGAAGATGCTGAAAAGAAAGGTTAGGAGCAAACTCAGAGGCAAACCGACTAATTTCAAAGGGAGGCTGGTATCATCTTGATTTGCTAATTTTGCACATTGATTTCTATTGGAAGGAGAGAGTTGTCACAACTTTCGTTTGACTTAAGTAATTCTTCTTGACATTTATATGCTAGATGAAGCCCTGCTGCAAATAATCTCCTCTGTGATGATGAGCTCTCAGCACAAGAAAATCCAATTACAAGCACAGAATTTTGCATCAACTATATTCATGTTCGAAACCCGTGCAATTCTTCACTTGCAGTATACCACACCAATACTAAAAACATCACTGCACATAGACACTAAAAGCACAGAGGAGACATTTTCATACTGAAGGAAGAAAACCAGGCTGAATGCATTCCCTTTCCAGTGGCAATGGTGGGACTGACGGGCTTGGAGCGCTGACATGGTACTTTGCTGTTATTAACTCAGCTTCCCAGCACTGAAAGTTGCTGGATAGACGAATCCTCTCCCACTCTTCCAAGCAGGAAGGGCTGCTTGGCAGGCAGGTCAACCAGCAGAGCCCACCGTGCTGCAGGGGACATCAAACCCACCCAGCAGCATTTCCCCGGGGTACAGGAGAGCGGGCAGCACCATGATTTTTGTACCTAAGTCTCTACAGAATTCCCCCTCCGAACGTTGCCTGCATGGAGAAGAGGACTTAAAACATGCACTATTCTCTGGAATTAGCAGAGCCTTCTATCAGTTTTAGCCTTTTTTTTTTTTTAAGAAGATAATACTCATGCTTTAATTTAAGAATATCAAACTTCAGATGACCGCTGTAATAAGAGAAATGACATCCTGACAGAGGTCATTGTATAAGACAGAACATGACAGACTTGTACATTCTTCAGCACAAACCTGAATAATTCAGTTTTACTGCTTTGTCACAAACAGTTGTATAAGAAATCGAAAGGGCTTACTTGAAACAGTCATCGCAAGCAATATTCCCCGTGGTCTCCTTTATAGTGCGTTCAGAAACAAAAGCTGGATATTCGGTATCACAGGGCTCTAGGGTTTGTTTCAACCTCTGCGCTATAGGCACAGGAAAAAATATCTTGATGTTAACACGGGAAGAACAGCATACACAATTCTGAACAACACAAGATGCTGTATGACAGAGCTCGCGGAGAAAAGAAAAGTTACTCAGCTTCTGCCACCCTGTGAGATTTCCTAGGCAGTGCAAAACACTTTATATATTTCAATTAAAAAAAAAAAGTTTATCCATGGAATGAAATTTTGTAAGACATAACCATTAAAGTAGCTATTCATGTTTTAGCCTTTGCCAATCTAGTCTACACTTACGCACAAGATTTATTCTTTCTCTCTAGATTCAAGGACTTACTCCAGTACTGCTGTGCACCACTAACTCATTAAGCATGGGTGTTTACATTTATAAGCTAACTAAATTGTGGTACGTTTTGCTGAAGCCAGAGTGCTTTTTTGGATTATGACTTGGCATCTTTGCAGTGTTTCAGCACTTAAAATAAACTCTGTGGGTAGGGGGCAG
>NW_010579866.1:134911-191579 GCF_000705375.1 Tinamus guttatus | reverse complement strand
GAGGACTTTACAGCGGTCTCCCTCTGAACCCTGGCACTGCGGCAGTGCAAGGGCAAAGCACGTGCCACTACCCGGGGAAATCGAGGCACAGGGAAGCAATGTGTGTTATCCAAGGTGGAACTACAGGGCAGCACCGGGGCTGGGAACCAACTATCACACTGAAATATGGATTGGGAAGTGTCTCCCTCGCTCCCATTCTTTCTCCTCCCCACCCCAGCATGGAGATGTCCTCTTGCACATCAGCACAAATGTTAACCCTATCTTAAACTAATTGCTAGGTGAGAAAACAAGAATGAGTATGACAGAAATAGATTACACTAAACAGGCTCTTGGATGCCACAGATCAGCAACTGAAGCTGGTCTGTTTTAGAAGCAGGGCTGCATATACTGCACGGAGCCATGGGAACAACCAAAACTGGCATCAGCAGTCAGTCTGCAGGATATATATTCCTGAGTTTTTTTTTTTTTAATAATTCAAAGATAAATATTCCCCCAGATGCACTGAATTTGAGGAAGGTATTAAAGTCGGTCAGAAAAGTTTTGTTGTCTGACATGTTTCCACTCTGGTCACGAGCTATTTGACAATTCGGCATTTTCTTAAAAATTATCTGACTAGCTCTAATGACTGAAATTTATTTCATCTGCAATTCTGGGGTCTAGCCTCACTTGTATCAACATATGGTCCATGTAACAAAGAGGCTGACAGAGATTCAAGGGTCTCAGATTTCCAGCACCTCCTAGAAGATTACTGGGTTGCCCAAGGCTTAGGAAGCCGGTTTCTTCTCTCATTTACAAACGTGACTGAGATCACGAGTGCTTGCGTAGGAGTATTTTTCCAAATGGGTTTTGTAATTGGCAAGTGTGCAGGGAAGTTCTAGTACCTTCAGCAATGCATGCTGTCCTACTACTGTCACCATTTGAGAAGAACGAAGTTCCCCGTTAGAGAAACTTTTAAATAAACAAACAAATTTCAACAGACATTAAGAAAAATGAAAAAAAAGAAAAGTGAGTTAATTCATTTTAATTTCATGAGGTGTAGTTATGACTGCCACAAATTTTAGCAGCAAGGTAAACTGATTGACACAAATTGACACAAAAGCCTACCCAAGTACATGCTTCTCCCTTTGGCTGGAATCTCTGTGTGAACTGGATCTTGCTTTTGTCCTGCTTATCCCTGATGATTACCAAGCCACTTGCCTCCTGATCATATCTGACTGCAAACAGTCCCAGAAAATTGCTACTATTCCACTGAGCATCATGAGGGAGTATTGTCAATGTTTTTACTCACCAAGGGAATGATGAAGTGTGTAGTTAAAACCTCACTTTGAACTCAAACCTGAATAGAAATCCCGAATCAAAGAATCTTTAACCAAAGAACAGGTTGGAAGTTAGTAACGCCCCTCTTCTGTAGTTCATACATCCTAGATGGGATTTACCTCAAAGCAGGAAAGGTTCTACTCTGCTGATGAACCTAAATTTGCAGCAGACACTTACGAAGTGTCCACCCTGTGCAGACCTCCACCTTGGCCTTCCCTTTGCCCGCGCCACATGCAGGTCCAGGACACGGCCTTTTGCTAGGGGAGCTCAGCAGTCTTTTTACTACAGGGGAACTGGAATACTCCAGGACATCCGTATGCTCCATTTTCCCCAAATTTTAGCTTTTACCAGGGTGTTATTCTGGCATAAAGGCCGTCATCAGACTGCCAGGCAATTAGAAAATGAATTAAAGTCTAAAGCAGCTCTTTTAGCCCCTGTTTTCCTGTGGAATATGCAAATCAGAAACACAGGTTGAAGAATTCAATTTAAATTGCTATACCAATAAATAGTGTGCTCCGTAATTTGCCTGTGAAATAACCAATTGAGGAGAAACCTTCCTAAAAATTATACTTTTACTTTTGAGCAATGCTTCTGAAATGTCATAAAAAGTCTGGTAAAACATGAGAGATGAAATTCAGAACTTCTAATTCTTATGAGAACTATTGAATTTTGCTTTCATTATTATTTCTGATGAAGCCTCGAGTTTTGAAAAATTATTTCCAATAAATTCATTTTTAATTCAGCTAGGTTTTATTTTTAAACATCTACTTCAAATTGTAAGATAAAACAAAAGGCATCCTAAAACTGTTTAAAAATAAAACCAGGAAATTTATCATCTTATGAAGCCTTAAAAAGAACTTACACAGAGATTTTTATGCTCATAAAATGGCATTTTGCACCACGATAATAGCTTAAGCAGTACAGCAGCTCTTAAAAATATTATCTACTATTTTAATTTTTCCTTTATACAAGCGCAGTGTACTCTCTAAAGCACACACAAACATTTTCAGATTATTCACAGAAGATGATCTTAATTCTCTCCTGTTTTGAGAGAGACTGAAAAAAGCAGAGGATGACGATACAGGAGATAAACTGTTCTTACCAGAAGATAATTAATTAACATCTGAATATTAAAAATCCAATGCAATCTAGCAATTTCTGGCATTACAGACAGGATTAAAATTTACACTTACCTTTGGCTGTTAGATCAGAATGCCACCAACTGCATAGATTAAATTCCACAAGGAACCTAAACAAATGATTTTTCATATTATCCCAACACTTTCAACGCTGACTGTCAGTATTCCAGTAACACTATGCTTATTTTAAATAAAAGCTAACACAATATTGACATTCATCTTGCTGGCATTACTCTAGGTTATTATCTTTTGCCATGGTCATATTTTCACTGGGTGATATCGTACCATTGGGAAGTTATTCAGAAAATAAAACTTCCAATAAATCATAGATTTACCTATTATTAATCAGCTGCTCTTACTTGAAGTGTCCATTAAAATTCTCAGTGCATGGCAGCCTGCAGCGTTTTTACTGTTTACCCTCATTGCTAACTATTTTCCATTATGCGATATATTTTCATTCTAATATTTTTAATATTGTATTATTATATTAATACATTTTTATTATTATTTTTAAAATGAAATATTTCCTGGCTATAGTACAGAAGTATAAAAATACATTTTATTAATACTGTTGGATCTAAGTAATAAATTGTATTTTATTTCTATTATTTCTATTAGCAGAAAAGGTTTGATTAACCAGTGTCTAATCAATTCTAACAAGATAGGTAGCAAATGCATGTGCCCACCAAAACATACTGCAATGCACTCTAAAGAACGGGTTGAAACAAACCAGTCAATCAGTTTGCACTGCCCGTATGAAGAATGTGAACTGAATATCCAGTTAATAATACAGACATGAAACTGCACTATTTAAAAAAAAAAAAAAGAGGGTTTCTTACAATTTTTGAAACTGTTATGGATAGCAACAGTCTCATTTTTTTTTTCCCAATACAATCTTTGAAAGCTCTGCACACTGGCAATAGCTATCACATTCATTTTCCTTAAATCTTATTCTAACTTTCTGATGAAAGGTCATAGAATTTCCAATTAAAATGGCTAAAGGAAAAGACTAGCTCTATTTCTGGAGTTAATATTCACTTAAGTCTACAATTCTACTGTCTGATAAAAGCAATCACAAAATGTACGGATTAATAGCACAAAAGAAAACATTTCAAAGCTTCCTTTCATTGCATGATATTTCTCTGTGATTTCTTAGGCAATGACTCTTAAAGGAAATACTTACATATTATTACATAATAACTGAAATGATTAGAACTATTAGAGAAGGTTAAAAAGTTCCATAGCATACACACAGTGTATGCACCTTTATCTGGCACCATCTTACAGAAATGATCTGGTCCGTCTTACGGAAATTTATGAAATCAGAAAGAACACAATGATTCACTGTAACAGTTTGCTATATTGACAAGAGCCCACCCAGGCAGCATTACAAACAGCCAGACATTTATGTTAAATTTAACAGTAACCACAATAATAAATTTGGTTTGTATATAGCAAGCTGCTAGACTTACTAAGCAAAGACATACGGATATAAGTGATGACCATGAATAACATAATAAGAGTTGCAACTACGCATTCACGAAGTCAATTTTTTTCAGATTTTAGCAATGCTAAATTGAAAGGAAAAAAAGGAAAAAAAATACACTAAATTTAAAATAGCAGAATAGCCCAACGTAGAAGAGAAGAACAAATATTATTTAAGTTCTTAAAATTTACTTACAAGACAAGCTCAGTCATTATCCATTTTATTGCAGCAAAGAAGGCATTATAAGGCTGAAGAGAAGCAACTTATTTATTAAAAAGGCAAAACATGCAGTATCGATACTTTAACTGAAAATCCCCATGTAAAGACAATGTTATTGATATTCAAATGCATGGAAAGCATGAGAAAAAGAATAGTAGCTTTTTCTTAGAGATAAGAGAAAAAATATAATTATTATATTGGATAATAAAACACATTGTCATGAAATTTCCTTTACACGTGGCTCTGTACACAGATTATCATTCTAAAAATGAAAGTTTTGCAAATTATTCTTAAATATTTAACCTCTAGGGGTTCCTATTTCCCAGGCTATGGCTGGAGGAACAGTTCTGGTAGATAATATGAGCTTTTCCTAGACTGCAATTCACAGACTTGCCTCTCTATAATGTAAATCTATATTCACTACCTCAATCTAATTAGACTGGGAAAAGCTTCTGAAGTTTTAATTTACCTAAATGAAGTTATCTGTGTCATGGGCCAGCTGTAAGCAGTGTAAGTAATTTTTCAGATTCTTCTTCCTTCCCTCTGTTTTTCTGGAGAACACCAAATAAAGCTAATGCTTAAAAAAAAAAATTGCTGTTGACAGGATTTCTAATACATGTTAAACATTTCAACTTTTAAAAGAATATCAATCGGAATATTAACTTTGAAAGAATCTCGGGCAGAAAAGTCAGCTTCCAGGGATCTGCAGAGAATAACCTACGCTTGTTTTACTTGTGGTATGGTCCTTTGGCTGCCTAAACTCCGCAAGTTTATTTTTCAGGTCCCGTACCGGCACAGCGTTTCAGCGCGTGTGAGCGGCCGCACGGGCTCTCACGGAGCCTCTCACACGATTAAAATCACATAGGAAGGGGCTCGCTCGGCTCCCTGCAGGCCCCACGTTTCGCGGCCGGGGCAGCCGCCTGCCCAGCGCCTCGGGCACCCAACGCCGAGCAGGCCGGGGCGCGAAACCCGAGCGGCCCGAGGGCTCCTCCTGCTAAGGAGCCTCTCGCAGGAAACCATCAACCACACTATTATGCCCATTACAAAACGGTATCATAAGTCTTTCCTCAAGAAAAAGAAGAAAAAAGAAAGTTCTAGCTCTTTGGGACAGTTTTTAAAATTTTCTTTGCAATTCAGAAAACTTGAAAACTTCCACACAAGTAACTTAAAATTTTGTTCTGAAATAATCAAAATTACCTACTTTGAAGATGCTATGCACTTTTTGCTTTGCTAACGACAAATTATACTGTAAAATAATATCTATTTAATATAAAATATAGTGCATTTTATAAAACAAATGCTTTTAAGATGAGAGCTAGAACAAAATGAAACAAACTTTTCCAACATAACTGAAACAGAAGATTTGAACATTATAGGACATAAACTGAGGAAAAGAGTTTGTCTTGAAATCCTAATGGAAAAGCTTTTTATGACATTGCAATCACTGTATCCTTATGAAATGTGATTTTACTGAAATAGTGTTTCCCATTCAAAGACTGTGTCCTCACAGTCAAAGACTGTGAGCCCGTTTATTCTCCATATATATATATATTTTTTAAAAAAAAAAACAAGCCAAAGGAATTGACCTGAGTGATTCTATGGCACTGACAAATTTCAATAGAAATTATTAGATTTCATGGAATGTTAGCAAGGGTTTGAATAACTTAGCTTATTTTTGTGTTTTAATTTATCTTAATTACAAGCTGCTATCCAGATATATTTTAAAAAGCAATGTCACATGGTAATGAAAGGGACTGTTTAATTTATAACTCTTGCCCATATCTAATTTATCATTTTAGATATTAGAAATGTGCCAAAAGCTGTCTAATAACCTGATCTACATGTGAAAAACTGCAATTAAAACACAGAAATGAGTTATTTTTGAGGAACACGGCCCTTCCTGTTTTCACTGCAAGTTCTCTTTGTACTTTCTCTGTACTCATGATTAGTAGAAGTGAATTGAAAAGAGTAAATTAAAGCTTTCCCTAACTTTCAAAGTGAACCTGACAAAAACTCACTTAAGGTTTAAAAAGAAAGTTTGTCTATTCTCAAAAACCTAATTAAAGAACATGCTCATCACGTCTCGGGGTATCCCACAAGTACTCCAGGGTGTTTTTCTCAGTGAACAGAGCATGGGCAGAAATTGAAATCGTGAAAATCTCCTGGATAAAAGCCTGCCTATGAGAGAGAAGGACTTCAGCCCGGCATGCTGGCTGCTTGTGCAAACCAAGCTGAAGCCCCACGCCTTGGAGAGGAAAGCTGTTACTGACAATTTTAATATATTTTAAACTGTTCCACGCAGATGTGATTCACAGCAATCTTGCCCTAGGAGTTAAAGACCCATTGCACAGCCTGGAACTCAGCGTACTGAGTCTTTTGTTTCAGGTTCAGGCCCCAGCAGGTTAACAGATCGATACATGCAGTATAATCCTTATTTGCAGCTGTTTCAAAAACACATGGGATCATGTAAATGAACACATCCCAAAATGCATACCATTATTAAACAAACCATAGACACTCCCCATAAAAGCAGAGACCATAGAAGCTGCGTATTTATAGGTATTTGGAAGTTGCCATTTATCTAACAATTTACCTAACTATGCGTAGACAAAGTTTTTGTAGCTGGAGCCTTGTGCATTCAAAAATATAAAATGCCAGACAGCTTTTCTGGCCTGATAGTGCTGTTAATTTTGTGTTGCCTTTACCTATGATTATTTCATGTTAAAATATTCATATATTTGTTAAACAGTTTCTGTCTAATATGCAGGAACTATAGTTTATCTAACACTTTACAAGTTAAACTTGAAATAGCAATCTATACGGTGTATAAGCGATTATAAAATGCCCTTAGAGTTAACAATTCAAAGTTATGGACATATTACCTTAATAAATGATCTGGTAACAAGTGAGTGCTACCCTGGCCAGACCCCCCACTTGGAGGACCCCAGGCCTTGCAGAGGGACAGGATTTGTATTCACAGCTAATTAGAAGACAAGGGACTAAATGATCATTGAAATTCTACTTTAAAAGGTATCTTCTTTAAATGCTTGGGAAAATGTATCAAAACATTGGCTTGTGTTTGCTCTGTAAAAGAACCAATCCTTTCATATAACAAAACCCTCAGTTTTTAATTTGAATTGCATATTTCCATATGTGTATATGTTTACATACCGAAAATGTAAATTTGTTTCCAGCCTCCCAAATACAAGCATTTTGTATGGGACAAAGGACATTCCAACATCGCCTCCCAAATGGTGGTCCAGTATTAAAAATGGTTGTATAAGGACTTGAACTTGTAAATGCTTAACACTTTGCATTTGTTTATAATAAAGCATTCCTCTTACGCACTATGATAAACCCGATAGCTGTAAGCATTCCAAATTAAAATTATGGGCTTACAATGGCCATGATGTATTTGCAACAATTTTCTTTGATGATTGCATGGAAAGGTGCTCAGAAAATTAACTATACTTACGTCCAGTAAGCTATGGGCACTGTCGCTACTCTCTTTGTTTGTTCTACACATGGCCTGGTAGTCATAAAGTGTAATTCTACAGAGAAGAACAAAAAACTGCTTGACTAAAAGAAGAAAACACACTGGAATAAAAATGATGTTATGGAAAAGTCTGCCTACAAAGTAGATGGGCAAATAAAAACTGTGAGGGTGGTGGGGTAGAGAGGAAAAGGGATCATTAAAATATTTTACGTACAAAGGGGAATAAAGGTACGAAACAGTGTGGAAAGTTTGTAAGGATTTTATCAGACTGTGGAACAAAGCTAAGGCATAACTAGGAGAAGAGAAAACAGGGAAGGTAACACACAGTGTAACACACAATGGGAGAAACAATGCCAGGAGGAAGAGAATACACATTCAACAGGATGCTCCAACAGCTGGTTCTGGACTGAGCGCAGCACATGTAGCCCCAGAAAGTGGAAGGACCTGTGCATCTGAAGGGCTTCTCATGAGAGACCACAGTCAAATTCCAAAAAAATACAGAAAGACATTTCTGCTGCTCTAGCGCCTCAGTGCGTAACAGACGTGTGAGCAGGGCTCTCTCTTCCAAAGGAGAGGGAGGGTTGAAGTCACTGTATTCACTGTACAGACATTCACAACAGGATGAGTTTCTTTTTGCTTCTTTTCATGAGGACAAAATATTCCATGTCAGATAGCTGCTGTAACTAGCATAGGCTAGAGGCCTCTTCAGATACACAGTCACAGGGAAATTTCTTTCCGAAATTGATTTTATTCACCATTGACACACTTTAGAGATCTAAATGTAAAATCCAGAACTCAGAGATAGTATATGGAAATGTGATTATTTCTCTAAATCTGTCTGTCCATAGAACAATTAATTGATCATATCCATACACAGAAAAGCATTTAACATCTGTAATAGATGTAGAATAGATTATTTATCTGATAAAATGCAACAAGTCTATAAAAGTTACTAATATTGCTTGAACATATCCATTGGACTAGTATTGCTTGAACATATCCATTTGACTTCATCATCATCAAGGACAAGGGAACACAACTGGACATAAATGACTTTAAATGTATGAGATGGGACTTCAATGTTTTGTGATGTGTGCCTTGCTTCTAAGTGAAGAGGAAAGGAGAACACACAAATTCGGCTATGGAAAGGATGTCCCAGAAGCTGCCAAACACAGGTCATGAAATGCATTCAGCATCACCATGAAATGCATTCTGCACTGCATGCCATGAAATGTTGCAACCTGTACCAATAAAATGCTGTAATCCATACCAGTAGAAACTGTATATAATTTTTTTCTGATCTAGTTTGGTGACAGCAGCCATCCCTAAAAGCTTCTTTATTAGGCACTACATTTTATTTTTGGCTCACAGGCACAATATCTAAATATATTGGCTCTTGCAGCTTCAGCTAACCATTTAGTATATGGTCATACTGCTCACATGATTGACTTTTATCTCACATTCAGAATAAAAATGGCCAAGAAGCCACTGTTTTCTGGGCTGGCAGAGAGAGGCACATGGTAGACACACGCATAACTAGAGACCTAAACATGGGTGTAAGTTGAACACTGACCATACTTGGCAGAATGACGCCCACAGCCAGATCCGCGCACACAGATCTGCCAAGACAAACAGAGCAGTACATGGTGTAAGCTGTGCTGCCCGTGCGGCTTGCAGTAATACACCACTTTCTCTAGCTGGTTCTTGCTTTCCTCCCCTTAACCGTGGTCGGAATCCAGCCCCTGGAACGTACTCTCTCCACTCTGCCCTTTCCACGCTTGGTGTCAGCTCCACTGGTTTATTCATCTAGACCTAAGGGCCATGCTGGATGTCCACAGGGGATCTCCTAGCAATGGCAGCAGTTGGTGAGTGCACATGCAAGGACAATTCACACATTTTAACTTGCTCTCTACAGAAAGTTAAGGAAATCTATGTTGCTCAAATGGTCCCCATCCTCCTCGATTCGCTAGCTAGTGCTTGGAGTAGAATAGCATTTGCTTTAGCCTTTATTCTTTGCAAAAAAAAAAAAAATCAAGAGAATAAGTTTGGTGACTATTCACTTGGTATTTGGAAGTGCAATCATTTTCTTAACTTTCAGTTCCATACACAAGAACAGCTTGGCTAATCTGTGGGCTTCTTTATTCTACTAAGAGGTATTAAACAAATACCATTATAGTGTGTCATTTGGAACATCTGTTATAATTTCAAAGTCAGTTTTACATACTGGACAAAGGCTTTTCCCTCTCCAAGTTAATTTTGTTAGTATTACACTTTTTGAAATATAACAAATAGTTTCTTTAAATGTTCAAAGATAAAAGGTCATAAAAAGACTGAAATAGGTACTCACACAATCATAAACACAATGAATACTGCAACCAGACATGCTATATTCTATTACTGTGGATTGTCTTATTTCATTGTAGGCAGTATAAAACAATCTAAGACTGTGTTATGAATAGGAGGAACAAAAATACTAAAACATATGTAGTTAAATACAATCCCATTTAACAAGGAAAGAAATACTAAGTTTCAAAGTATGGCAGAGGGAAGGAGTTGTAATAAAAAACTCAAAATCATGGTGGAACACTGTAAAATTGTTTTTTGGCTATGTTTTAATGTCAGTAGATAGCAGTACAAAGAGTTTAAACCTTTAATAAGTATATCTAAAGGTGTTGCCAGTGTGAAGATTCTGCTTCAGAAACAATCCAGAAAACAGATAATGTAATCGGGAAGAAGAAGGAAAAAAGAAAAAGGAGAAAGGAAGCAAACGTTTAGAAAGGTACATGCCATGCATGCATTTCTTAATAACAAAATTCTAAAATAAGTTCTGCTTTTTGAGCAATGTATTCATCAATGCAGCGATTTTTGAAGTGGGTAGGTTCAACACCTACCTGAAAGTCTCTACAGACAATTCAAACGAGTACAACACAGGATGTGCAAGTTATATCAGCAAAAGCACGACTGCCAAACATCCTTACAAAGACCTGATTCTTCCCCACTAGAAACAAATAGGAATTTTGCAAGAAGCTTTAAAGATCAGTGGATGAAACCCGTAACCGTGTTGAAATCTGAACACCGCAACATATTGAATCAATTTTAGACTCTCACTCTCTGTCACTGCGAATGATATTAAAGCTCCATATAAATGGGTTCCATGGCATTTACAAATTCAAATACAGTTTTGTTTTGGTTTTATTCTTGGAAATGTAATAAGAAGGTAAAAGCCTTCCAGTCCTATTCCTTGTTAAGGCTACTGCAGTCTTGGTAGTCAAAACACTGGCCTAAGATACTGTGGTGCTTCTATGACCAGGTGTCATTTCTGGAGTGCTGTTTCATTGCTAACGTCTTTCTGAGATGTTCCAAAATAAGCTTTCCTATCATTCAGGCAGATTTAATCAACTCCTGCAGAATGAAAGGCTTCCCCTGATCTAAATTTAAAGGTTGCCTATATGCTGCTAACTGACCCCTCTCACATACCTCATCACTGAGGTCTACGAAAAAAAAAAAAAAAGAAAAAAGAAGAAGCTTTAAAGCTTTCAAAAGTAATCATAAGACAGATATGGACTATTTGCAAAAATACTCAAGTAATGAAACAAAAAAAAAACTTTGCAATAATTAAACATGCACCTCTATTATACAACGTACAAATCTCGGTCAAAAAAATTAAACTTCTAAGTACCACCAGTAACACAGCCTATTTTAACAGGGATACTCTTCTGCTTTCAGCTAGATTTGCAGCATATGTATGAATTTCTAGCTCAGAGTATAAATGCCATAATAGACAATTATGTTAGCAAAACGATCTTCACTGCATAAATTTCAAATATCTTTTCAATGGTTGAAGATATTTGCGGACATTCATAGAATTCACAGGAACATCAAGCTTAATATTTTTCTGTCTTATTATGGCAATATATTTCAATTCCATATAAAAGGAAGGGCTCAGAAAAAAAAAAAAAAAGCACAGGAAGCTAATAATAAATCCCTAAAAAGTCCTAATTATTGACAATATCCTTTACTCATTAGACAATGATTGGTGAGTGCAGCTCGCTTCTGATGGAGAGATGTTCATTAACACGATCATGGACAACAAGAAGCTGTCCCACAGCCTCACAGTGGGAGAGGAGGAGGAGAAAGAGGGACAGCACTGACTGGTATCAAGAATAAACTCGTGTCCTAAATCCAAAGAGGGCTCTTGTGGGGAGATCACAGGACATTGAAAGAAAACCTGCTCTGTTGCTGCCCTAGTTCTCCCATCTTTACTGACAAATAGATTATTACAGTGTCCAGAAGCTGTCAGTCTAATACCTTCTACCACCACTAGTATCAAGGAAAGGGATAAAAATAAATTAAATCATTTGACAAAACAGATTTGTCATCACTTATCTGTGACTTAAGCATTCAACTATTCCTAATTGCCACGAGGCTGCAAAAATGACAACTCAACCCGTTATTTTCAGCATGTAGAAGGATGACCCACTTGCACAGCTCACACCTGGGGTCCTCTTTAAGTGGGTAAGAGTATTCCCATTTAGCTAATACACAGCATGAAGCTGTTAGAAAAATTTACAGAGGCAGCCTTTAAAGTATGCCTGAACTCGGTCCTGGGACAGCTAGTTTTAGATGTCACACAAGGGGCGAACATGCCAGGTAGCAGTGCCGAAACTTCAGAGCAAAGGTGTAAGACGTGCCCAGATCTGGCAAATGCAAAAGATCAGAACAGGGCTCCTGAAAAGGGCAACGCCAGCAGGGAGGCGACCGCTTCTGTTCTTCAGCATCTCCAGTGTGTGCCAAGATCTGCTGTGCGAGACACTCTGCTCTCCTCCTGTCGGGTGCACCTGCCCCTCAGGAGAATGGAACGTCATTCTTCAGGGCAGTACAGTAAAATATTAGTCACTTAGAAATTCCAAATCAAGGGCACAGGCCTCATATATCCTCTGCAGCGAATAAGATGGATCAGACAGCAGACAATTGTTGGAAAGAGTCTGCTCATTTTCCAAAATTGAAGATCTTCTGTTTGTCCAAGCAGAAAATAAAATGCAACTGCCTGTTCATTTACCTGATGCATTTTTGCAATATTTATGCCATAACCATGGGGTAAATCTTGGGCCTACTCTACATTCACAAATATAGCCAAATTAAGGGAAAGCAAAGATCATTAGATTTTTTAAAGGTCAAAATTATGATGGGAAAAAATCCACATGAAAAGAAACAAAGCTTCTAAAAATAGTAGTGTCCATTCAACACCTTCAAAAATATTCGAGAACACTGAATTAAAATTTATGCCTAAGTACAAGGAAGTGACCTAAACTACACTGAAAAATATCCTTCATTTGGAGGCTGTGCTGCCTCAGGGGGAATTAGGAACCTGTTGCAGATCAAATAGTTACTGTTTTCATGATTGGACTTTAATAATATTTTGCTATTTGCAAGAGGCTTAGCAAAGAGGGTTTTTTTTTTTTTTTTCCCCATAATCTTCTTATAACCTAGAGGCCACACACTTGTTCGGTTTTGCTTCTAAAGCAAATTCAGACAGAGAGATAAAAGTCTGCTCCTGCATGTACTTATTTTGAGGAAACAAGTGAGGGATTAGGGCAGCTTTGAGGGCACAGGGATGCTCGCGAGGAGGCACACGAGCAAAGATACAGGAGCAGTACAAGGAAAAGCAAGAAGCGAGGGAAGCTCCTAAGCGTGCAGAGCTTATTCAAGTGAGCCTCAGAATCTGGAAAAGCTGGGATCAAAGTGCCCACCATTGAGGTCAAAAATCTTGACAAGATGATTGAATATCAAGGCCCAATGATGATGTCTGGTGGGAACAAAAGTGGTGAGAGGAAATGACGCTGCTTCTATATTTGCCTTATACATTGGCTTAGTTTTCCTCCTACATTCATTTTTGTCCAGATTTATTTGGTTCATTTCTTCTGAGGGCCCATTGCTCCTGTAGTCCTTAATTTTCCAATGATAATGTTTTTCTTTTGATTTTCATACTTCCAGCAATGATAATTTTTATCACTGCTTTTATGTGCTGGTAAAGCCGCAAAGAACTACAATGAAGATGTCTTTATTTTTATTTTTTTCTTGAGTTACTATAAGCAGCAGATACTTTTCTCAAATAATAAATGAATCTTGATTTATTTAATAATAAGTCAGGAGCAAATGATTCCCGTTAGTTTAACATTTCCAGCTCAATCCCAAAATGAGCTTCTGTATCACCTCACATTAGCAGGTGCTGGGAGAAGGGATTATTTCGTGCTTTCTGTGGACAGGATGCCTGGAAGCTGGCAGGTGGCAGAACGTATATTCACTGCCCAGGTTCGGGCTCCAAGAGGAAGAGACCTCTCCCATCCCTGTGGTTATCTGGGACCTCAGTAACCTCTTCTGCAAGTGCAGCCATGGGCACCATGCAGCCTTCTACTGCTAAACTGACTGACTAAACACTAAAAACAGATCAAGCAGGACAAGGCTGATTAATTCACCTGCTGGAATGTGGATGCCATATAAAGAGCAAGTGGGAAGAAAGGATGGCTATGGACGTTTGGAATAGAAGCCTAAAGATCACAGCTTGCTTGGTGGTTTGGTCTCTGTGACAAGGACGAGTATAATGCACATAGTACCTGCAGTAAGTGCTTCCCTGTGCTTTTCGGGGAGTGGGACTGGTAACACACATTTTGCCACAGCACCATTCACTATTTTTTTTCTTACTCTATATAAAATAGATGTTGGGAAAATGAACAAAAAAACCCTAGACAAATTAATAACTCAAATAAGTACCTAAAAGTCTGACCGCTACAGGTGGGAGGATTTGAAGTCCCCATGAAGCACAGGATGCTGTGCTTCGCTGTGCACCGAGCTCCCCCCCCCAGCAGCCACAAACACAGGAGGCTCATTCACTGCAACGACTCCAGCTCGATCCTCTCCCATCTTTAACTGTGGCTCCGTTCTCCGTGAAGGCCCCTGGACTCATGGGCAATGCCCATCCGAAGCGGGGCCCTCCCAGCCTGGAAGCACGGCCGGAGCCGTGCGGCCTCGGCCTTCCCGACCGCCCCGTGGACACGCCGCTTCCAGCGCCTCGCTAGGCAGGCAACGGAAAGTGGGACAAATCAACGTGTCCTCCCCTGGTTTTAACTGCATGTTTGTGTTTGCTTTAACTAAAATGCTCCATCTCTTGTACAAACAAGATCTTTCCACTGCACAGCCTGTTTTATAAATAGGTATTATTTCACATCCTTTAACAGCGTACGTTAAGAACTCATTGCTAAAATCAAAAAGATTGTTATCCTTGGAGAACCTTGGGGGTTTGGGGTGATTTGCTGAGAGCTGGGCCTTTCACTTCAGGCCAGTTGTTTCCTGGGACCAGCATTCAGCTATGATGCACAGAGACAGTGCAAAAAGCTTTCTGCCTTGGAGAGCTGCAGCTGGTTTATAAAGGAAGCACACAAGCCATCGCTTTGAAAAGCAGCTGTGGATGCCCTCACACGCAATAACTACATCCAGTAATGTGTCATCTTTATACTAGAAATGCCCAGGAAAATAAAAGGAAAAAGTATTACAGGCATGTACTGCAGTTCTCATGCTCTTACACAAGCTGTAAGAGGATGAAGGGGTAAGGAAATGTTCTTAGGACTGTGTGAAAGCCATGAAACCTCCCGTTTTGAATTAGAGGTTAAAGGGAAAAGTCCTTTCTTATTTCCACAGGATGCGTAATTCATTTTGATAGACACACAAAATCATCATTAGGTTTTATTGCCATCATGATGATAACACCAGGTCAATAGTCACAGCAATGCTCAAATGTGAGTTAACATGCGAGTGAAAATGAATTAGTGACACATCATTCTTCCCTCCTAACAGTAGAACATTTTGCACTATCTGGCTTCAGCAATCTCCAATTTTTATACGTCAAAATATTGTATATTGCATCAATGATTTGCTTTAGAGCCATTTAAAATCACCCAGTAGTACATATGGCCCCATCCCATTTCCACCTGAGGACAGTGGGAACAACAGAAACAGGCAGCTTTAGCATCACACACCAATAAACTGCTCTTTGACCAAGGCACTGCAGGCTGAGCCACCAATAGTCTTGACATTCCATGTGCCTGGCATCAACTCACACTAAGCTCATACGAAGAGGAGCATGGGCAGAATCCCATCACTCAGCCAAACACAGGCCTCTTTGATATGACTTTGGTTTTATTTATTTTATTTTAGTAAACTTTTTTTTCTAAGGGATAGAGGGTATAATTAATTGTTACCTCTTAAAAGAGCCCATGGTTAATAATTTGTTCATCACAGCCCCTTCAACCTCACCAAAAAAGTAGCCAGTCTGCAAGAAAAGAACACAAGAAATTACCAGGAAAGAATGCAAGAAACTACCAGAAGTTCAGATAAATGCAAAACAACAGTGGATGCAATTTAAACTGGCATATTCGAGGACCTGAAAAGAGTGGCTTTGACAGTTACACAGATAGGTTTTCGGGACTACTGCTATATAAAAAATGAAGAGGACTTCTCAGTCATGGCAAGTTATGGAGATTACATTATTACCCCTGAGCAGATGTGAGAGCTTATACAATAGACTGAGGTACATTATATAACATCCAATATCAGAAATAAAAGCCATCCAACCTAAAGCTCGTAAAGGAAACACACTAATCTGATCACAAACCCTTGTGATTAAAATGTTACTCAAAAAAGATATAAACAGGTTTTGAAAGGATTTCATAAACAGTCATAAAAAAGCATTGTTTATAATTCCTGCATGACCTGCTTAAGGAGCTGGAACAGTACATTTCATCAATCCTATAAATTTTAACTCCATTCAGAGTCATTTCATACTTAAAACCACTCAGCCTGATGAATTACCCATTTGGTCCTTGCTCAGTAAACGTGGACTAATCAAAATAAATCTCTACTGAGAAAACAAACATTCATGTTATGAATTTGGTATGTAATGTGGAAGAGACTCCATTATCTGCAGCCATTCATAGGGCATTCCAAAATGTTGCATGTGCAGCGCTTTTTTTTTTCCAGTTTGGGAAGACATTTTTTATTTTAGGGCCTCAGCTCCCAGAGGGATTGGGTATGGGCTCTGCATTGTTTAAATGGAGAAATCCCACAATTTATGGGGGGAAAGGGCACTGTGTTCTCAGGTTGCACGGATTCCATCGGCTTGGTATGAACTAAACCCCAGTTCCATTACGAGGAACTTAGCTGACCTCAAGTATGCACCTGGGACTTCGAAGGCAGAGAGGTTCCTGCTCTAGCCAAAAAGAGGCATTCCTCCATCTAAAGAGCAACTATTGCTTTTTATACTCAGGGGAAACTTGGAACAGTCTCCAAAACATGCGGGTGTGTAAAGTTTCCTAGAAGCAAGAGGAACATTTGTAGTTTATATGACTAAAAACACTAACTTCAATAGCCCTAGCTGACTGATGAAGAATGATTATCCTAACTATGGGATAGGCAGTCAGTTAATGTCAAAAAGCCCAAACCATAAAAGACTAGTATAACTTTAGTTAGTAATAAACCTGATTTATCAAGTTGTGTTTCGAGTCTTATAAAGATATTTCAGTGACAGTTCTCTCCACAAAAGCTCCATTTGTAAATACCAGCTCTCTCCCAAACCATTAGCACTCAAATTGTTATTAGTTCTCTTACTGCATCAGGATTTAGTATAATTTGAATGAAGAATTGCATTGCCTATTTTTTGGAAAAGATTCCTAGAATGGTTCAAGTTGGTTTGGGCATTTCCACAGAAATGCAGTGCAGAAACAACCCTGCAGAGGTGAGGAACATCCCTTCAGCCCACTTCCCTATCCCTTCTTCTGCACCCCATAAATATGAATAAATATCCTGTAGATCTTGCCAGGGGTGTTACTGTAAGGCAGACATCACCTGTTCCTTGATCATCCACCAGCCTTGTGTGATTCTCACATTTTTCCTCTTAGCTGAGAAATCAGATACACGCGGGTCTCTTTTTCTGGGCTCACATGTGCTTGGGGCTGTATCAGCCCAGACGCTGCTCCACAGAGCTCAACATCTAATAACCTGTAGGTTAGTTCTGGTCCAACAGTTGTCCCCATGTTCTCTAAAACAATATGTAATGGCCCCTATCAGCTACGCTACCACAGGAAAAACCTCTTCCTAATCCCATTCAATGCCTATATCCAACTCTCAGTTGGCAAACCAGCGACCCAGTCAGAAGCAATTAATTGGGAAAATTGGTTAAAAAAAAAGGGGGGGATGACCAGACAAGATGCTTAAGAACACTGGATCAAAATCATTTTACAATGAGAGTTATTTCCAGGTCATTGCTCATCTACATAGAAAATACAGATTTGATAGACAGATATGGAAAAAAAAACCAAAGAAACAAAACCACCACCAACAAAAAACCCAGCTGTTTCTAACACAATGCAGCCAATGTTTAAGCAATGTTACATTTTTAGTTCATAATATTTTATGGGTACATCCTAGAATTACATTCACAGCGTGCTTGATGTTCTGAAGGGACGGAAGCAATAAATTTAATAAAGTAAAACAAAATAATCAGTTTCAGTCCTCCGTTTTGAGAATAAGAAGACTTAAATTGTGAGGAATGATTGCTGTATGACACAGCGCAGCATCTGTTCAGCAGTTAACGTTCTGGTACAGCACTGAAAATGGAATAGTTTCAAAAAATTGTATTTGCCTTGTTTATTGCTTGCTAATAGACTTTTCAAAGTCTCAACCAAAATGTAATTATTTGCAGCAAAGGAAAATGGGGAGTATGAGGAAAGGTTACCCAGATATTTTTGAGCTATGCAAACCTGAAAAAAATCTCTGTATTTTACCTCCAGAAGTGTCAGATTTCAAGTTGCATTAATTAATTTAACAGTGAAATGCCCAGTGTTGCTTGTTTTTTGCCATTCACTTAGAGTTTTGTATCTCCTCTCTGATCTCTCGTTTGAGACGCCCAGGGCTCTTTTAGATAGTTCTATGTCTCCATAACCAGCCTGGTTCCCCTAAGGGCTGAGCCGCAGCAGGGACCTTCCTCTTCCCCATCCCAGCACAGCTGTTCAGCTTCGGAAAATCTTGGCACAGCTGGGCCACCATCTCCCCAGTTCTCAGGCACAGGTCAACGAGGATGCTGGTGGTTTCCTCATCAGGGTTTAGCAATTATATGGCAGCTTTTTACCCCCTTGCCTATGACCTAAAAGCAAATCCATGTTTTGCACGTACTAATCACAACCCCTTTTGCAGAGCTGAGTGCTTAATTTTAGGGCTCTTCCATGACCATAACCCAAGGCAGAAAAAGAAAGTCACCCACAAACCTCTCTGTAAACTGTCCCTATTAGCAGTTGGAACATAAGAGCCCTCTGTCCCCAACCTCTGCCTTCCCTCGCCCAGTGTTTCCATGTGGTAAAAACGCCACAGGGAATTGTTCTTCCTGGGGTAAAGATTTCTTAAGGAAGACAGACACTTCCGCAGCAAAAATGCCCTTTAAACAAAACATTTATGAGTTCAAGAGCTGACCCTGCCTCACAGGCAGAACGAAACCGAGCTGCTCCGGGAGACAACTTTGATTCTTTGTTCAAAGAATATTTTTAATCTTATGTTACTAATTGTTTAACATTTTAAGACTGTCTAAAAAGCAAGCAACTTTATATAAATGTGTTATATGACAAAGTTGGATGATAGTCTTTCACTTACCTGTCTATAGTCTTCAGAAACTAAAATAAATCCGTTGTTATCTATCAGATAGCAGTTAATTGCCTGAAAATAATAAAAATATATTTTCAAGTTTTAGTTTTAGGATACAACATTTTTATTACTTAGTTTACTTCAATCCCAAGTGCTTCTAAATGGATACACTTTAAGTTCTTTTAACAGCTCACATAACTTTTAAGTGAATTTACTCTCAAATGATGCGATATCTTATTTAATTTTTGTGCATTTAACACATGCAAACCAAAGCAAAGATGTGTACAGAAAAAGAGGATATAAGATAACCATAAACGAGCATAAAAAGAACCCAGTCAGTGTTTTCATAATCTATTCTTAAAAGTGTTTCTTTATAACAGAGTTTGGAAAAGTATCGACCCTTGTTGCTCCCAATGGCTTATACTGTGTTTGGAGAAAAACATCAGCCCAATGTCATTACACTAATGATGTATTAAGGAAAACACAGTGTCAGCCTGGAGGACCAACGGGGGACCAGGTAATATTTTTTAATTTGTTCTTAGGGGGTGGGGACCAGAAACTTCTGTAGAAGAGGCCCCATAGGTCTCCTAAAGCTTTGCAAATTGTGTTTTTAATTGGGAACTGGATTCAGGGGTAGGGCTGTTAGCGTTATGTAGGTCAGGCTTATAAATTGTATAAAACAAGGTAAACCCAAATCAGTGCTTTCCTCCATACATGCATGCACTATTTTAACCTCCAGTGAATTACTTGCTACAGGCAAAGTTTTAATTGCCATGTTTCACGGCTTAAACATAAGGTTCAACTCAAGCCTTGTCAGTACTCAGTTTCCCTTCATTATTACTAAAAACCTACCTCAGTGTTAAATCTCTAATATATTGCTAATATTGGTCTAAATCATCCAATACTTTACTATTGTTCCTTAAATTTTCAATGACATTATAGGAAAAAAAAAAAAAAAAAAAAAAACTGGGCTCTCAGCATAGCAATTTTCATGGTTTTGCTTTTACTTTAAAACCATTCTTACCACAAATGGGCTGAACAGAGACAGGAAAAAATGTTTTCTACTATATTCTCCATAACCATCAAATTCTCTCTGCAGTTTTTGAGAAGAAAGCAGTTCCCCTGCAGCAGTAACTGTGCAGGATATCGTGAAAACGCAGCCTGATCGCTTAGACGATGTTTAGATGCATCTGATGCCTGTTCTGGCCACCTAGTAGTGCTTCTCTACGCCACTGAACAGGCAGTTCAAGAAATGCTAGCAGGAAGTTTAGATTTAAAACAAACAAAAATAAAAAGAACAAAGAAACCCAGACTAGGCACAAGCTGGGAAGGGATGTCATTCCCTGATGCAAACGCAGGAAATTCATTCTTATAAGAGAACCTAAGCTACAGATACCCTTGGTGGCAGAAAACCTGCCAAAAAGGAGGTTAAAACAACTCATTATTTCCAACCTCTGATCTCTGGAAAGCCAGAAGCTGGCAAATGCAACCTGAAAAGTGCAGGTGCTGCCAAAGGCTGGTGCAGAGCTAGCACAGAGAGAGGAGACGGCGCGCGAGGGGCGGCAGCTCAGCACGACGCTGCTCTCCTGGAGCCCAGCACCAGCCTCACTCCAACACCAGAGGAGCTAAGTCACCAAAGGGCTCTTTGGACACTCTCCTCCTCAACTCTTTCTTTGCTCTTAGTTAACAAGAAGCAAGAGCAGCACATGAGGGGATGTGAATTTGCAGTCTTCATGTATGAGAAGTGAATCAAAAAGGGCTCCAGAAACAGCAATTCTCCACAACTTGTAACACCTGAGAGTCGTCATGCTGCACATGAGAGAGGCTGGGCTTCATTTCGTAGCTTATGGGTTACATGTAGTTGGGAGAAGTGCCAGAACTGAATAATTAGTTGACATGTTTCAAATCTCTAGGTATTTGCTAGCATTTTTCAAAATTTAAATAGATATTAATGATTTAGCATGGCTATTAGAGACAGGCTTAAAGCAATGAGCCAGACCTATAGCTTTTTGGAGGCGTGTGAAGATAACGAGATTCATATTTCAACTCATTTTGGAAACATTAACACTAGGAAAACGTTCATTCAGGACTGCATTTATCCATCCACTTGCCAGTAAGAGAAATAATTTTCTCTACACAGCACTACATTAAAGAAACATTTTGTAAATGAAATTTAGCATTGACAAAGGACAGCAGGGTGCAGCTACTTGTCCAATACCTTAGCGAATATTACCAATATGAGATTAATTCCTGGGATAACAGCATTTGCACAGGATAGAGCAGCGTGAAAGAGGTTTAACTCCCAACGATTCACAGGTGTTGGAGGTGAAATAAGCACTACAGGTTTGCCCAAAGGTTCAAGCTCAGTGAACATGAGACTTCAAGGGGAACGTTCCACAGACGGGGAGTCCCTGGGCTTGTAAAATCGAGTAGGCATGAAGTCCAGAATAAACAGAGCAAGAATGTCGACTGAGGCCTGAAAACACATTTGGATTTCAGGAACTTTGATCAAGTTCAAGTCCACTATGTATTTTTTAGAACTCCAGTATATAAGAGAGTAATGGAATGTAAGATGAGTTGTAAAACACAAAATGAAAAGGCAAACAGAAGAATTAAACTAAAATGGGAGATATCAGGAAAACAAAAAGAAATGAGCAAATGCAAAGCTTCCCAAAAAGAGAAAAAAAAAAAAAGTGATCTGCCATGAATTGTGAATCTATCACACCACTGTATTTTGGAATCAATTAATTCTCTGCATGACTACTGCACTATTCCATCTGCATTAACTTCATCTCCTAAAAATTGTAAATTTGTACAGTAACTGTTCAGCAGATATCTTCTTGCCATTGAGAAAAGAGAGCTATGAAGGGTACCAGATTCAACAAGAGGATCTGTGACACCTGATAGAATCCTATCAAAGGACAGTGTGCTCTGTCATTTTGTTATTTATTAAAGCAAAAAGAAAATTAGATACTCTTAATTACTAAGGTTCACACTACTGCTAAATTTATCCTATGTGTGCTTTTAAACAGTTCGCGTTTTGCTTGCATACGCATGTAATACTAAAAAACCTTCTGCTTGAACATTTAGGAAAGTGCATAACTATTAACTACCAATGTGACTTGAAGAAAAAAAAGTGTAATGTTACTTCCTGCTCCCTCTTGGAAACTTTAACAGCATCCACTCCCTTCTTAGTGAGGACAGATTAAAAGTGTTTTTGCAGCAACAACAATTTGCCCGTAATTCCTGTTTTGATGAAGCAGCTGAAGTCCTTGGAGCAGGATCATGCTTAATGCAAGGAATTAGGTACTATTATTACCCAGTCACAAAGGCTGCTTCAAGCGAAGGAATTAACGTCTACTCAGTCTTCATTCCCTAATGCACGGTGGTTTATGCTAAACGATGCAGAGATTTTACACGGCACGGAGATTTTAGCCAGGCTACCTGTGGTTATACCCCGCAAGCTGGTTGGCTCTGAGTGGAAACCCCTGGATGAAACTATTTAAAAGTGCTGGAAACAATTCAAGATACAGTTTGGACATTAAGTCTACAGTAAGTTGGCACAAACCTAAGAGTGAAAAAAGGCCAGGAAACATATGAAATTTACACTTCTACAGACCTTGATTTTCATCAGATTCTGGCACACTCTTAGGAGGCCAGGCAATGAACAGTTTGAGCTCAGCTTAACCTGCGTTGAAATGCAAATGACAGCAAGGGATTGGAACCATGCGAACGCGCATGCAGCCTTAGCAGGGTCTTATAATCCATGCTTGGATTCTCTCTTTCCTTTATTTTTAGTTGCTTTATATTGGAAAATAAAAGTTCAATAAATGCTTAAAAATTATACAAACTACAAATGGAGTCTTTATATCTGAAAATGAAAGAGATTTGTTGGTTTAAAAGGGCCCACTTCACTTCCAAAGATGGCATAATCATTGACAAAGACTTTTGTCTTTCTACAGATATATATTTTTTAGTTTTATTTATTGCTATATGTATCCTTCCTCTGCTGGATCGCTGGGTTCTGGTAAATGAATTATAGTTTGCTGTGATTTACTAAACTGCTAGGCTGAAGAAATTAACGGTGCTCCGTTGTTGTAACTGCTGATGTTTGAAGGTCATGTGGCCTTTATTCCCAAAACGTTTTTTGTGATCTGAATCTCATATGAAACGGTCACATATTTTAAAAAATATGCACCTGTATATTGGATACACATAAATATGAAATGAGTCCTTGAAGTAGTATTGCTAAGATTCATGCTCTACCCTTTAAACTTATTGAGACAGCATTGCTGTTCTCATAATTAAATAAATCAGTCATGAAATATCATAATACTTGGAAAGTGTAGAAGCGTAAGCATAATATTTAAGCATAATTCTTAGAAAGTGACTCCAAATAACATCATGTTTAATTTAGTCTGAACATCTAATTGCACACAATAATCTACTTTAGGTTGCTCTGCACTGGAGGTATAAATGAATATATGAAATGAAATGAATAATGTTAAATACTTACATCATCATCGCAACTTATAGAACATCTGCCATCAAGAGATGCACACTGGAGATGACACCAAAATCAATAAGTTATTTTCATGTTTAGTTTAATGACTGCAGTAAATGACTTAAAACTAAACACAGTTGTAAAGAAGTTGATATCAATTAGATTTTAATCAAAGACAGCAATTGCTCTAAGAATGGTAATAGTAGGAAAGTGTTAAACCTGTTCTCAAATTGGCTCCATTGCTGTTAGCAGAAAGGGTGCATTTACACTGCATTGGTGTGAACACCATCCTTTACCTTACAGGTTGGAAGCCTGGAGATCTTCCACAGGAAGAAACATATGATTTTCCAGGAGGAGTGGGGTATGACCAGCATTTTAGTGGTGCCAAGGGACAGTGCAGTCCCTTTGAGATGATTCTCAAAATAGTGATGAAATCTCCTAATCTTTAAAAATGACACTATTCTGTTCCATAAGTACAACTTCTATAAACTCTATAAAAAATTTAGTTACAGTTTATTAAAGACTATAAATATCAAGCATGATTTAGTAACCTGGTTAAGCTCATCAGTCGAACTCATACTTCAGTCACTGTTAGAAGATAGATGCTATTTAAGGCAGACAACACGATTCTGCTATCACTGAAAACGTCACAGTATTTGGTCAGCAGTTTCCCCTTTTCCTTAGGGAGGAAGTTTAGGTGTGTCAGGTGAACATACAAACTCATTAGTTTGCATGAGTTCGGAATTTTAAAGGACACAAAGGTTCCCCTAATTCTCTCCCCACCACGATCCGCAGGGCAGGCAGCCTGTCCATGGGGTGCTGGGTTGCTCAGCCCTCACGAGGGACAGGGCCATGAGGGGACGGCCACCCTGGTGTCCTTTAAGAAGCGCCTCGCAAGTAACCAAGCAAAAATGGTGTCCTTTGAGATTGCCTTGTACTAAAAACATAAAAACGTACTAAAACGCTTATCCTAAAAACACTGAATCTCACCATGATCAGAAAGTGTTGATCAACCTAAAAAAAAAAAAGCACTAGCATTTAGGAAACATGGGATTTTTTTTTTTTTTTGTATTTTTCATGTTGTTATTTTGGAGATACAGGAAGTTAAGTGGACCTACAGCAATTTTTCAGAGTTTTTGTGTACAGTGCCAGCCTAAAATTATCAATCTTTATCTTTGCCTCCACAAATGCTGGATTTTTCAGTAGACCTACCACTGGTTTTTGACCACTGAATGCTCTTTTTTTTAAGAATAGCTTTGTTTGTCACGAAAAAATGTGGATCACTATCATCTGCACAGATAGAAAGGACATAAAGCTGTTGAGGGTTCAATGACAAATTAAATAAGAAATTAAACTTACCTGTCTGCTTGCAGTCCAAAATTTCCGCTGGAAAAACTCAAGTTTCATTTGGATACCTACAGCTGGGAATATATAAATGAAAACAGTGTGTTAAAATTTTAACAATATCTTAAAATTCCTTTAGAACAATTATTTAAAATTATTCAGAAGGAAAAATGATGATGAGATCTATAATAAAAAGGCAATAGTATTAAATTGAAGAGACCACACAGTTATATTTTAAGCTGTTTACACTTCGTTTAAAACACATAAATATTGCTAACACAACATGATAAGAAGGCTAAATTATTCAAATGTATGCATCTCCATACTTAAGCAAAAACCCCAAAACCTAAGCATAGGTATATGCATGTCTAACTGAAATTGGTATCTTACTATAGCAACGTAACTGCTGCAGGAACATCCACTACAAGTTTCATGCTGAAAACTACTGTTGGCTACGATTTCAAGTGATCATTTGTCATGGGGCCATTTGATCCCTGAGTTATCAGTAGAATAGATAAGAATTCTATATCAAACATAAGCACTTGTTAAAAAAAATAAAATAACAGCACTATGTGCAATTATGTCAAACAAAGGTATTGGAGTTAAACACTGGTTGGCAAATTTCCAGAAAAAAAGTTAATGATGACAATAACCTGCATCTTTTTTGTTGTTCTTTTAAAGAATGCAAGACTGAGGCCCTGACTTCTAGCAAATTAACTACAATAATCTTTTGTTTGAATCAAGCAAAGACTTTAAAAAACAGTTGTTTTTGAAACTTGGAGGAAATGTCATTCATTCATTTCATTCCTCTAGGGTCCACAGCAAGCATCATTTTAAATCATATTCGCATTTCTTGTAACAGACTACTGGTACTGTTTATTGCAAATGTACACACACTGCTGTCATGCACGTATTTTATTTTGTGTTAGCAGGTAGGAAAAAGTATGTGGTATGAAATTCACAATGAACTGATACAATGTGATGTGAAATTACATAAGGAATTTTCATATTGTAGCAGTTTATAAATAGCTTTTTGCTATCTGTATCTCACGAACATTATCGCTTAAGAGACTAAGTACAGAAATTCATTTCTCCTTTCAAATAAACTCCAGAGGAAACTCTCTCCAGCTACATTTTATTATCTGGTAATTTATTTTATGGTCAATGAGGAGATGCTATCTGACAGGCGTGCAGCACATGTTTTCTTCATCTGTTGATCGCCATTAGGTTTATGTCTAGCACACAGGTGATGTGCACATCCTACCCCCTTTTTGTCTGAAACGGAGACAAAACACATGACCAGGAACTTTCCACAGAGAAATCACGTTGCTCCTATGTGTTATATCAGTACTTGAGATTTCAATCACATATTCCATTTGTACCGATCCATCTCCTCATACGCGAGTCAACACAAGAGCAAGTATATCAGCGGAAACCATCTCGATCTCAGCAAACTATCTGTGTGCCTTGCTTTTGCCATGTGAATGTGCCTACTACACTCACCAAAGCAAGCCCTGTGCTCGACTTTAGGTACATGGAGAGGCACCTTGCTGAATAAAGTCCTGGATTTGTCACTGCAGGAAATAGCATCTTTTGTAGACTTCAAGAGAAGTTGATAACTGTTACCATCAGGCAGGTTCTGACCTGTTTTGCAAACGCTAGGAAATGGGCATGCTTTTCTGAGCAGTACCACATGATATCCAAGGGAAGCTGGACTGACCAGTAGTTGTCTTTGCACTAGAAAAATGTGCATTTTTTAATGTTACATATCTCCAAATGTTTCTGAGCTCTTAATTTGAAAGCAACTTGGCAGGATATAGTGGCACAAATCCCACTTCTTAGCAGGCTCATAGATCTAAGCCCCTAGGCACATACCCCTAGGGAAGGGAGGAATTAACACATATAGACCCATGGAGCTGTTCTTTCCCCAAGTGATTGCATAATGGTATCTTCAGAGTAATCTGTGTCAAACTGATGAGTTCCTGAAAAAACAGATTTTCGGAACTATTTAGATTTTTCAAGAGTTAGACTTTCAAAAGTGCTTAAGCAGAGCTGGCATTTACTCCTACTGATTTCAGTGGGAGTTGAGTTCCTAACCTGCTTAACTACTATAAACCATTCAAAATGCTTGTCTCCACCTCTGGACTCCCAGATGCCTTTGATATTCTGTTCCTCGGTCATTTATAAACACTAACAGCTTTAACAGCCTACACTTACTATGGAGAACCTCTCAACAAAGAATCTCAAAATACTCAATAAATGTGGTTAAGTCTTAATATCCTCTTTTTATTGCTGGGAAAATGATGCATAAAGGAAATGAATAACAGAGTTCACACAAAGATCTGACACAGACAGTCATAATAGCAGGGCTGAGAACAAAACAGATTCGTGGTCTCCAAAGCCTTGTTCTAACAGTTAAAATATTGCTATTCTTAAAGGGCATAGATAAATGGGTTGTGGTTAGATATAGTTCAGTTAGAGTCCTGATAGGGGTCAACTCTTGGAACTCCATTCCTATTAATAGACACCATTGCCCAGAGTAAAGAATGAGTTGCCAAGGTAAAATGGTCTAAATTATCAAGTTCGTTATCTTGATGATGTGAAGAAACAAAGCTGTGATCAAATATCAGTTTAAGGTTTAAACCTGCAAGGAACATTTATTAGGTTTCAAATGATGAATGCAAAAATCTCTTCCATTATGTGCTTTAGTATGGTTATTAAAGTTGTTGCTTCTTCTGAATTCAGCTTATGGAAGTTCTCCTATTTTTCTTTATCTAGCAAGACACACAAAGCAATACACACAAGCCTATAGCATGCCTAAATTGCAAAATAACAGTACAGGTTGGTAAAAGTGATATTATAATAAAAAAATTAAATATTTCATTACATTTTCATGCTAAAATGAATCTCTGTAATTTAGAGATTAACTTTGTGGCTGGCTTGTTTAAAATATTTGGCAGAACAATCTTTAAATTCCATTTTTTCTCTTGTGAACTATTAATGAAAGTATAGCAAATAATCCTGCCATTACAGTTTAGGTATAGTCAAAATTGAGCAGAAGAGATTGGACTAGATAACCTCACAAGGTTCCTCCCAGGCTGAATTATTTTACCATTCCATGATTTGAGTGTAAACCTTTTGCAGGCAACTGTGAAATGGAATCCTATGTAAATACAACAAGTATGTACTGAAGGTTTTCTGGTGTCCAGTAGAAATTACTTACCACATAAGAGAGAACCTGAAACAATAGCAAGGCAATGAAGCCCATGTGGAAACCTTCCATGTGTCCATTTTAATGAGCTGCTCAATGCAATGCTGGGACGTAAAGACAATGGAAATCCTGGGACTAATTTCTGCGAAACTCAGAACATCCCTCTTCAAGAAGCTGAGAAGAGGCCAAAAGCTGCAGTTTTGTTTTGAGTAGTATTAGCTCTATGAATGTCAAAGCTTTCTTGGGCAGACTGCAGAGGGAAATGAAAGATCAGGCAGAATCACTAGGTTTGCTCCTGCTCAGGCAGAACCCCACAATTTCAACAGCAGCAGTTTGTGTAAAGCTGCAGGGCCAGGCATTACCAATTCAGTTACCACATTTCTTACTTTTTTTTTTTTCAAAAAGAGATTCAGTTCATTTCTCTACCTTTCAGCAGAGCTTTATCACTTGTCTCTGAGGTACAACACTATTGAAGAAGGTAAAACAGGAATATATCTTAAATTTTAGTCTACTCTGATCAAGGTCATAGTGTTATAATGGCAACATGTTAAGTAAAACACATAAAGGATTGCATATTTTCTTTGTGGAGTATTTCCTCAATCAGTTTTGTAATCCTTTACTTGTTTTTAAGTAATGAAGTGCTACGTGATGTATATCTGTGTTGCAAGATAAGAGGAGTAAAAACAGCTCCCATAAACACTGTACAGTGAAAGCAGTGATAGGAATTTCTTTGAAGAGGTGTGTCTTCAGGCAAGATTTTAATCTTACCCTTTTAATTTGTTTATATTTTGTTCTTTGTAATGTCCTGAAGAATCTATATAGGAAATTCCATGTCACTGAATGAAAAACTTCAAAATATTCAATATCCTATAAAAAGTATAATTAAGATGCAATTATTCATATCCTTTTCATTTCGTATTAAAATTATGTGAATCAACTTATATTCAAAAGAATTAACTTTGCTAGTGGATGGAATAATAATTTTCTACTCCTGAGGTAGTGCTAAAGCCATTTTACGGGCTTTTGCCTGTGCTTTTCCAGAACAGTGTTACTACCACAGGATATTTTTTTTGCTCAAGTCATTTAGCGCCTTAAGATCTATTCGGATAGACTTCAAAAAGTTTAAGAGCCAATATGTTCTTCTGAGCAATCCCTAATCCTCCAGCATTCAGAATGAGATATTTATGCTCCAAGCTACTTTATATTTAATCGGTGTTTTATAAATTGGCTAACATTTTTTTTAAAAAAGCACAAATTTCAATATTACAGCTCCCATAACACCAACTCCTCATTTTGCCTCCCTGACATATCAGCTACAGCAGAGAATAAAGAAGAAAACATAATTGCACTGCAATTTTGTCCAGAAAATATGCATATTTTTATAAAAGTCCTATAACTGACATTCACCTGGAATAAATACAAATTTACTTCAACACTTGTTGATTGAAACAAAATGGTCATTTTTTTTTCTTCAGGCAAGAAGAAATGAGTGTTCCGAGACCAGGAAAGAAGATGCCTTTCCCTTGTGATGGCCTATTCTCCATACAGAAAACCTGCCTGCCTCCTGCCTCCATCTGCTGTGCCACATATAGGCTGTTTCAAATGAGTATTACAAACCCAAGTGCTTGTGTAAACTACACTAGCAAACTGACTTAAGTCATCCCAATAAATAGCTTTAAAGCAGGCATTAACTCCCCAAGATTTCTTTTTCTTCATTTAATACAGTGGCTGACAATCTGCAGCACATAACCTATGAAATAGCAAACGCTTATATAATTATGTGATAACTTTTGTTACGCAAGTCGTTTCCTTATGTCTTGATGTCACAGTTGAGGGTGGTTTTACCAGGATGCTGAGAGTAAAAAATCATTGATAAGTATTTTGTGTCTATGGAGCCAAGGGCCTTTAGTACCAAGGCAAAAATGAAAGAAAATACAACAACTCAGGATTGATCAGAAATGCTTGTCTTAATTTCAAGATCTACATGGTTAAGCAAATGGACAGATATGGAAATCCTTTTCTCTGCTTTTGTGTGCAGAATTACAAAAGATCCTGTACTTTTAGTAAAGAGGACCAACTCCCACTTAAAATAAGTGAGGAAAATAGATTAAACTGATTTATTTCAGGCAAAAGAAAAGTTGAATCCTCCTATAAGCCTCGCGAAGGGATTCAAAATAAAGCATTTAGGAAATGTTGTAAAGCTAGAAGGGTTTCCACTGTGGAATATACATTAACACTATATAAAAGCCCTGGATCAGGAAGGCTAAAGAAATATCTTGGGATCTCCATTCCCTTTCCCCACGGAGAATACCCTATAGTCCAAGATTCTCTCACACTTAAAAGATCCTCAACATTCTGAAATGGAAGATACTTTTCTCCTGGAGCTCTAGACTGACTACCTTTGATGGGATTATCTTAAATGAGGCTTAACTTGGCTTCAAAATAAGAGATTTTGGAGACGGATTTGTACCAGATTTGTAATTTTTTAAATCTACATTGCGCTTCCTTATTGAGCTTAGGTTCCTTCTCAAGATGTCTTTTCTGCCAACCCTGATTTTTCATATTACTATCTCTAAAAATATCTAATAACCCAATGTGAAATATTCCAGAACACCCTGACATTCTTGAAAAAAGTTGATTGCAGTACTTTTGTTTATACTATAAATCTCTGTTTCAGCTCAAAATCTCACTCTTTGGTTTTTAGCTTAGCCAAAGAATGAACAGCTGAATATTACCCCAAAGCATAATACTGAGTAATAAGCAACATACCTGCCAAAAAGTGTGTCTAGTACAGATTAATGGAAGACTCCCACCTCCAAAGCTGATGACCTTCAAAGTACTTATAAAATCTATGTTATGTACTGCAATAAAAACAAAATTTACAGACATTTTCTCTCACTTCCAAGAAGTCTTAACTAATAAATAAAAGGTATTCCAGCAGGCACCCTCTTATAGTAATATAATTATGCTCCAATTTCATCTAGCACAGCTATATTCCCATAGTCATTCTTACATCACTATATGATATATAAAAAAATATGAAGGACTTGAATATGCACTTCCACAGAGCTTCTAATCCTACTTCCAGTCTACTTGCACAGTTAAATGCAGTTTCAGCCTTCCAAACTTCATACCTGCTTCAGTTTCTTTTTTTGATCTCAGTGATCTTTTCCATTCTACCCACACCTTCCTTTTCTCATCCCACCCTTTTTCTTCAGATCCTTAACTGAAATGAAAGATCACCAGAATTTTCTTTACACATGAAAAATATTAGTTTTATTCTCAGGAATGTCTGGACCTGGGTCAGACACCCAACACACAACATATCTGCCATATAATTTACATCTTGCAAATTCCTAATATAATGGAAACAAGAGCTTATAGCTAGAAATGCTGAGCAACCTGGTGGTGACACCTGCCATCTTATAATAAACTCACTGAAGATTTCTAAAGGGCTTTACATCTTTTCTGGTGGCTCCTTCAACATGATACAGCTCTTCCTGACCCTACAAATAGGAGTTTTAGTTATGCCCCTTGTCTTAATACCATTGCATAGGCAAATTTGCCAAACCATGCCAAGATCACAAACGGGCATGAATTACAGAGTAGAACTCTCCTTTTGGCCAAGGAATATCATTTTATTTGGCAAGTTCAATCACTCTTGTGAGTTTGTGAGTGCTATATAAGTCAGCATCAAATCTGTATGTAATAATAAATCTCTCCATATTTATATAGATAAATTTCAGTTCAACATCTTTTATGTGAGGCAATACAATTTTCATAATATGTCATAAGTTTTTAGCTAACACAATATTTCCTTCACTACAACTATTAGGATGCTACATGTAAATGTGTGAATTCTTCCCTGAAGGGATAAGAGACAGTTGAACTTTTGCATTTTCAGAGACCTTAAACGTACTATTTTTTTTCCCAGAGATTTTTTGGTGGTGGAAGCAGTTGTCTGGATGGAGACTCCCAAGGCACTGGGAAGGCAGTGGCAACAGGTATTTCCTGGAGGCCAGGCTCAAGCAGAAAGGGAGGCGATACTGGGAAGCTGATGTGAGGCCAAGCTGGAAGGGGAACAGGATGATGGCTGCTTAGAGGCCTACATTCATCCCGACTCAAACCACCGGGGAAAGCTGAAGGACTTGGTTTGCAGCCAAGCCCTGACAACCTGAACAGTGGAGGGCAGTCTGTGAACATCATCATAAAGCAGACTCCCTTTGACTCCCTGACACATATCTTCCTTCTGGAGGACTAATGAAGTAGCAGCAGGAGCAGGAGGAAACACAAAAAGGATATAAATTGAGTGAAAACATCAAAAAATATAGAGATTGTTGACTGAACGTACATTGCCTTTTCAAGAGGCCTCATTGAGGAGGCTGGAGGGAAACAGGTTATCTGTAAATTATCATTCTGACAGTTATGTTGTATTTCAAACCGTACAAGCTAGTCGTTGATGTGCTGCCAATACTGCAACAAAGGGCTCCTACAAAAATCCACTCTTCTACCTATGATAAACTTTGTGTACCAGGAGCACAGCTCAGGGGAGGGACTTGGGAATCCATCCATAATTTTTCCAATAAGAAAAAAAAAAAAAAGAAAAAGGGAAAAAAACCAACTCCCATAAGCCTGCAGGGAGGTAACCATTTGGCATGTAAAATTACACTGAGTGCACTATGCTGGAAAGATACATACCTTGCTGCTGAGAAACACAAGGAGGACATTGATAACACAAAATAGTCGTTTTGGCTGTGCAGTTTGGAGGGGTGAGGTGGGGCACAGTCAAGCCGTGTCTGGTGTCTGCACTATCCTCCCTGTGATTTTTAGAAAATTCCTGACACTTCGTTCAATCCATTAACCATAAATAAAGAAAAAATAAAAAGTTGGTTGGGTAGTATTTTTGTGACTCTCAGGAATGCTTCAGCAGCATGCAGAGAGGGCAAACTCCATCAACAGCCGGAAAGCTGCACTGGTGGCAGAATTTTTGCAAGGAGATCCTGTGAGCCTTCAGGCATCCTCTTCCAGCATCTCCCGGCATGGCCACTAGGCTGAGAAATATTTCTGTAGACTGATGGGACCGAAATCCAATCACAGCATGACTAAAATAATGAAACTGTAACTCCCAAAGCTTTTTAAAAGGGTTTGCTCTCCCCATGCCACCTTTTTCTTTTTTTCTTGATCAATATTCAAGGATACCCCATGACTGGAACAAAAAATAAGAGTATATATTTGTAAGTACATTTATAAATCTTAAGGAATGGTCCAGGACAAGCAACGTTCTCAAGAAAAGTTCCTTTAGCTTTACTACTTAAAACCAAGCTCCAAATCTTGGTAGTTGGTATAGCTTAGCCAGAATCCCTTTCACAGCTCAGTCAAAAGGCTACGGTTTCAAGTTTGCAAACAACAGAACTCAAGAGACACAAAAGTTCAGAAAAACACCCAGAAAAAGACCCACCATCCTTATCTGTACTCTTGGAAAGGTTCAATCAGATTCTCTGGGCTGGGAGATGTCAAACTCTCTACTTCCAGCTAAAATACAGTGGGTGCAAACTTCCTGATAGCATCTTATTTTTACCAATTGGGTTGGCAAAAAGTTTGCTGACCAACATCTTTCAGCATCATGAGAAAGGCTGATTTCAGAAATGGGTGAAACATCATTGGTTCTTATTGCTTAAAGAGGCTTATTTCTCCCAATTTGAAACCCTAACAGGGCAGAACGGCTACACGGATTTATTTTTACATATGACATTAAAAGTAAATTTTAAATTAAATAAATTAGTGATCTTAAAAAAGTAAGAACAGGAAAATTATATTTTTGATATTTAATTACCTACTGTGATCTATAGATTTAGAAAGGCACATAAAAATGTATGCAATCAAAATACTTGATACACACCTCTGTGTTTGAAACTAACTTGAATAATTCCATTAGCTATTTTGTATTTCTAAACATATGTTAAAAAAGTAGTCCTGATGGACTACTTGCAACTGCTTTATACAAAACTCCTTGTTTTGTGTTTTTACTGTAAGAAACAGTGACAGTAAAAGACACACACCAGTTTTTCACGAACAGTAATATGTGCAAAATCAGGTTTGTTTGTCTATATATATATATAGTTTTAGAAAAAAAATGCACTTTCATTTATTCTCTACGCAGAAAAGAGCAGAGTTGACTATCTCTTCCACAAAGGGGCTACCTATAATCTAGCCATCCTGAAATATCTTGAACAAAAGATTTAAGCTATTCTAGAATAAAAAACAATCTTTAATTAATAGTACTGAAACATTTCCCTATATGCTAAAATGCAAGTTGTTCTTCTTTCACATTTAACTTCTCTTTATGTGTTTTCTGTAACTTGAAGTTCAGATGTATGAACTGCAAAAAATAGGTTATGTGCAACTAACAGATCAGGATTATGGAGTTGAGTGATAGCTTTCTATTTGATTTGTCTATCACATTCAGGAGAAGGAACAAGGTGACAGATTCAGATAGCCACACAAATCTACATACCCTTTAGCAAAAATATTTGCTTAAGTCTGATCTTGTGCATACTGATGAACTGATAGAGATCATGTTGCTGAAAACTAGACGGAAGCTTATTTGCTTCATTAGATAAATACTAATAATACTAATAAATATTTAATAAATGTATTGAATGCCTATTCCAAAAAAACCCAACAATGGAAGAAAGTGTTTAAAAAGTTATGAGACTGATAAAATTAAAAGACCCTGACAGAATATGCAAGCTTCTTAATAAAATACAATCATTGTATAAGATCCATGTGCCAAGCTGTGACTATGAGTGAAACTCTGTGCAAGTTATTAACTTCTGAAAACATTATACGCACTGACATAATTGCCACAATAGCCCTGCAAATCTGCTATACTTACATCATATAAACCATTATCCAGATGCTTCAACAAGTAGTATATTATAATTTATACCCTAATGTAGCGTATTATAATTTATACCCTAATGATTAGTAGAATTGAGCTGTCAATATCGCAGTGAAGCATACTTTGGAAGTATAAATTAATATTTTGTTTGAAGGAAATCAATATCATGGATACCAGCTGTCATCCTCTTCAATGGAATAGCTTTGAAATAAATCAGAAAGGGTTGCTGAAAAGTAGCTGTCTGGCATTCCATTAAAATAAGGATTTATCATACCCACCAGCTTCTGCTTCTTCTAGTTGCCAGATGGGTGCAAATTCACCTGGGCCTTCCACCTGGAAGGTGGTGAGAACTGCTAGTGCTCCTGAGCCTGTGAGAGTTCAAGGATGCCCAGCATCTGATAAGAACACTTAGCACCTTTCAGAACGCAGTCCTGGAGGATGCAAAAAGCCTTCAAACCTACATGCAAAAGGACTTCTGGCAAGAATCTTCAGAAAATACATAGCCATTTAGAAGACAACCTATTACTGATTTATAAAGAAAGCCAAGCATCCACAGGCTGGATTTTTGTAGCTGCAATGTCTTGTACCAAAAGTAGATGGGCACTGATTGGGTTTCAAGAAGCCTTTATCTCATATGGCAATCAGTAAAAGAGTTTTTTTTTTCCTGAAGTCTCCACTATGTTAATTCCAATACCACTAGGCAACAGTATATCTTTAAAATATCATTTTACAAAACGCCAGTTTTAACTGGCAGAGGTCCTCCTGGATATGCTGCTATACTGCATTTTAGAACACACATTTAATTTTCTAATAGGGTCAAATTCAATCGGCTCTATATTTCACTGCTCTCTATCACACAAGGATGCCAAGATCCTTTTCAGAATTTACAAATTTTCTCAGCATGCTTGTAAGGGAAGCAAAGGTTATCTTCTTTTTTATGGCATAGAACTGATATGCATTATCCCAAAGGAAAATCCCACTTTCACTAAGGAAACCACATACAAACATTAAAGATTGTTAGCTATTACCATCAGTTATGCTGATAGATTTCTTTTAAATTCCGCTCTTAAATAAATTTTGCATTAAAATGGTTAAATAGATTGTAGGAAAAAGAGAAGAGTTCCACTCAAAATTCCCTGATTTATCCAAAATGTAGTCAGAAAGCATCTATAAGGACTTCTGCATGTGTAGACATACTCTCATAGCACGTTGACTTCATAACTAAGATTCTTTTTCATTTAATTCAATCAGATTAGATTATGGTACTGATTATGATCATATCCACAAATCAGCATTTTAACTGAGTTTCCATGGAAACACTATATGCCCCTGTTTTCTTTTCAGACAAGGCCATGTCTGTTTAACAACTTGAACAAGTTTGACGAGGACAACATGTTTTGTTTAAGTTACATTAGCTGGGGCCAATATTGCCTAATTGCATTACCAGGAGAAACATTTACAGCAGTACTTTTACCATGGAAAACTCTCCATAGTTTAGTCCATTTTAATCTCTCAAAACCAGGAAGCAGCATTTCCATTGCTTATCAAACTTAAAACGTGTTAAAGGGACTTACATTTGCACAATAATCTCCTCTATTAAATGACAACGGTGGTCTTACGTGGTAGCCTTTGTACTAAAGGACATTACCCTCTTACATCCCCCAGAAATTCCCATCGGAGAACAAGTGATGGTGGAAACAGGGTGGTCCAGAGGCTCTGGCACTGAACGGGAGTCCCAAGGGTCCAGTCTGCTCCCCCTCTCCTGCTTAGCTGCACTTGGGTAAATCACCTTGCTCGTCTGCAGCCCATGGGCCTGTCTGAGAGACCGCAGGAAGCTCACCTGGCGTTCTGGGAAAAGTGAGGTGACATTTAGGAATGAAAGCAGCAATATTTCCTACAGTCACATGCTCCACATTAGGCGTGACTCAGGAGCAAGTGTGACAGTTTGCATGAAGCATTCTCGAGGGAGAAAAATATGGCAGGATCTGGTTTTCAAAACTGTAAAGCAGAACGGGGAGCCTTTTATCCAGAAGCCAAAGACCCTCTTCAAAAACACTGGGTCTACTGTTCTATAAAAAATTAGGAAATAAGAAATCTTACCAACACATATCCTCATCAATTTTTAGTCTAAAACTACAGTTAGCAGAAGTAGCCTCCAGCATACTTCCCTCCACCGACACTGTACTTTCTAAAATCTCATAGTGGGAGTTTACCAGTTCTAGCAGTAGAGATCTGGACATCTGAAGCAGTAGTGAAAGCTTACAAAAATCAGCAAAGAAGAAGAGTTTAGTTTTACAGCATTCAGCACCACAGCAGCAAACCGAGGGAAGCCATATGGGTTTCAGCACATCGAAGTAACGTGTACTGCAGGAAAGAAATTTTTGTCTGAGAAGCTAGTCCCTGTTCACAAACCCTTCTTCGAGGTAGCTCTCCACTGTGAATTGCAATAAAACACAGGATGTATTTGGAAGACAGCACAGGGATCCCTATAAAAGACATCCTTCTTAAAGGTGGTGGAAACAAGACAGCTCTGTGTTGCAGTAGATTCCAAATACATTTGCCTTCTGAACTCTAGTAGAACAATTTCTACATAATAAATATTTGTTAGAAAATTTACCTTAAAAAGATACTGCTATAGGAAAAAAAGCATGTTTCACATGGGAACCATTTTTATGGAAAGCTTGCAACTCTAATCTGATTTGCTGAATTTAGTTAATTCCTTCTAACTACTCACAAAATATTTTCTCTCTGATAATTTAGTTTTAGTTTATAAATAGTTTGCTTAAAATAGTCAAATGCATATGCACAGATCTGTTGTTCACAAGGAGATTCTGGAAAGCACCCGGCCCATTCGAAGCAGGGCTGCCAGCAATGGCAGCTTGAGTCAGCTATGGCTTTGTCTAGCCAAGTCTTTAAAACCCCCACGAATGGTAATTTTACATGGTAACCAGATGACAACCTCTTCCATTGCTGCAGTGCCTTCCTGGTGAAGTTTTCTTGATATCCAAAGCAGATGCCCTGAAGTGCAATGTCCTACCCTGCAGTGGGCTTAGGATTGCTGCCTTTCTGCCTGGGACTTTGGGATACACAGGGGTAAAGGACTGGAGTCACTGCAGGCCGCTATCGCCACACACGCCCGGCAGGTCCATGCACCTAGAAAGGACCCACACCAAGGGGCGCTCAGATTTATAGTCTGCATGAAGGGCAGTCAGAATGACCGCTCCTAGGAGAACCTCCAACCCTCAAACTTACCCCAGCTTACACGTTTGGATGTAAGAAGAGAGATGTGCACAGGAGAGTCAGGAGGACGATGCACAAAATTATACCCAAAGAGAGGAATAAAAGAGAAATAGGCTGATCAGAGAAACAAAAATCTAGAATAGCTGAGTTAGTGAAACATTTATCAGCAGGTGAAAGCATAACCAACTAAAGGCAAATAGTAAACTAGATGCTCACTTTCCACTGAAAAGCCTGTAGTGCACATTGCAGCTTCTTTTAGTAGCTCCAAAAACAAAAATTTACTTAAGTATTTTAAGAAACAAACTTCCCCAAATCATCAAAGAATTAAGGAAAAGAAGCCCTCTACTTTTTCTTATCCCTATTTGGTTTAAAGAAAGGAAACCTATAGCAATAACTAATGAAAACCTTCTTAACATCTTACTGATGCTACAAAACAGAGGTACAAAAAAGATGAGTTCTTAAAGGTAGGAACATGACGCTTAGCTTGTTCAAATTCTAGAAGCAATAGCTTACTTTCTCACCATAAGTAAATAAGAATCTTCAGAAACAGAGAGACAGTAATATAGTTCTTTGAATTTATCTAACTCTGCTGAAACACGGAGAGAAAATGGACACTGAGCAATGTACTGTCATTCTGAAAAGGAAAAAGGATAAAAAGTCTCAGTCAAACTATGAGTAACCAAAGTCAGTCCTGCCATTATGTTCAAAAATAACATACTGCAGAAGGAAATGAAAGCAAATTAAGATCAAAATATGCCCTTTTTGACCAAGACAGCTATAGCTGTTTGGAGAGAAGTCCAGCAAGGTTGGGAACTTTTGAGATTATGCCCTAAATTAATCCGTAGTAAAACAGAAGCATCTTTGTATGAAATCCAAAGCGGGAAAACAGAGTGCATTTAACAGCAGTATATATTACCTGTACACATCAGCAGCAATCACTGGTGATGAAGCAGAATTCTGACATAAACACTGAAGACAAAATGATAAGACAGACATTTAAATGTTGACTCAATTTTAGGGGAAATAACCTACTTTTAGCCAGTATTGTTCATTATACCTTCCCACAAGCATTCCAACCGCTGTCATAAATTTGTTATCCTCTCAACTAATGCACTTGCTTCTCCCAGAAAGTCCATCCCTTCAGCACACTAACATCATCTTAGGTAACAATAACATGGAAGCTACAGTCCAAAGCTTGCAAGCAGCTTTGGTTACCACAAGCCAAAACTACACATGGCTCAATATTATAAGCTAAAACACTTATCTAAAACATTTTCTTTCCTACCTAGCAGACAGCATGTCAGCCATTTGGTAAAATCCTTTTTATAGTTGTATGGCATCTCTGTAAACTGTTTTCAGTCTTGCTGAAGTCAACAAAAAATTACTGTACATGATAGGTATTTTAGAAATTGCAATTACTATTGAAAAAAGTATATTCTAGTAATGAGAAAAGGAAACATAGAATGAGGCCTTTCTGTGATCTCAGGTATACAAACAGGAAACCAAAACAGGCATATGGAAAAAAATACAGTCTAAACAGACAAGAGACACATGAATAGGTAATACAAGAGAACACAAATAACAAGAAATGTGATTTTCCTTAAAGATTTCAATCTTAGTGTCCTATGTGCAAATAGGTTACCACAGTCAATATGCTCTGTTAATGCTGGTTTTCCTGCACCCTTTTATAAACAGACTTTTGTTAAATCTTCTTTGTGTATTTCACAGCCACAACGTTTTGCTTTATTTAAGTGCCTATTGTTTTACTCCTACATAAATCTCTTCCCAGGGTATCTGCAATCCTTAGTCATCTTCCCCATTCTCTCCCATATTACACTTTTAGAAAGAATCAAGTTCCATGACTGTTAAGAGTTATGCTTACGTCAGTGGGATCAAGCGGTTTAAATTTCAGTACCTATTAAAGGAATTTAATTATCCAACCAGTTCCATTTGGATACACTGTTACTGTTTTTTGCTAATCTGTACCAGATTTGTCTGTATTGTAGTTCTCATTAATAAAATGTGCTCTGTAAGAGTTTGATTCTTTTTTTTCTTCTTTTGTCTTACACAAGAAAGATTTTTCAGTGGTCCATTTTAGAAATTCTGAACAGAGGCATCATTACCATTTATATCACCTATCTTTCCCAAGGATTTATCATATCAGAAAACAGCACAAATGCATAAACTTCAAGGGAGAGAAGTTTACCCCTATACTTTGTCTACCCCATCACTTTATATAAAACATTATGTGGGGGGAAAAAGTAATTTTAAATGTCTGCTTGGTGTTTCAAATCTGCTTACAGATAAAAATAAATAAATAAATAAGAGTATTCCTTGTGATCTCTGGCATGCTGTAGTGTACAACCTTTCTGTGTCTGCCGCTCCATCAGTTAAAACAGTTGGCATGACAGAAATTCAGAGAGGAACAAATTAAAACAAGAGCAGCAGCAAACTGTGTATTGTATCAGGCTCATTCCTGGAATCACTGGAATCACTGGAAAGAGCTTACTACACATCTCAGGCTCATTCCTGGAATCACTGGAATGAGCTTACCACATTCTTACTCTATTGGTGAAGTGGTCCCATTAGCAATGAACACTGAACCTTAAATGCACTGACAGTGCTGGGGACAAGCTATTTCATATCTTGCTGAAATTAACGACAAAAATTCTAATTTCTAAGATATTAGGAAAACTACCAAAGCTTGGTTATTTTAACTGTAACAAATATCATCCCTACTGCAAGCTCTCATGTTCATGTGTCTATTATAAAGATATCAGGGTAAAGAAAAAAGTTTCCTTTTGAGACTGCAAATGCAGGGTTGTCAACACTTATTAGAACTACTTAACTACAGAGGTCATTGATTGTAGCAAAAGTAGGAAGGGAATTAATGAAGTGATTTTTTTTGTACCGCAATTGGTGAGCAGCAACTCAAGAGAGAAAGAGTAACATTTACTGTATTGTACAACCTTTCTTCATAAAATGAGGATTTTTCAAAATCCTCAATCAAAATTTAGCACAAGCTGTTCAGGCAAAATCCTTCTGACTCTTTCAAAAATTGACACTGTAAAGCAACCATTCAAAATCCACAGGAAATTTATATTTTCTTCCCAAGTTGGAATCCAGGGTCAGCTATAACCATAAAAATAAACTCATATATATATTTATACATATATATATATAAAGAGAACAAAAACACAAAATAATAGTTTAGAAAAGGAACTTTTCCTCTGATGAAACATGAACAAGCAATCTAGAATGATAGTGAAAATGATCTCATTTTAAAGTGTTTGAGAGAGGACAGAGGGATATAAGATGTCTAAATAAAACAGCATGCACGCCCTGTTCTTGATGTTAGGCATTACTTTCCAGTTCCTAGTTTTTGATCCTTTTGTTTCTATCACCTAATGTCAGCAGCATATGTTTCTATTTACACTAACAACAAAATGAACTCCCTAATTAACTCTAATCATACTTACTAGAGATACATTTTGTCTATACATACAAAGATGCTCAGCATACACAACAGACCATTGTCACAAATCAGGAACTCATTCAATTTTGGAGGTTATTTTAAACGCTGCTGTTTGAGATGGTAACAATATATCTGCACACACATAACATTTGATTTAAAGGCCCCTACCTGCAACTTTATCTAACTTGCAATTAAGGTAAAGTAATCCAGCATCTCTGTTCCCTGTGCTTATGCTCACTCTGAAGGCTTTCATCCCCTGTAATAAATTCTCTATCTAGTAGAGTATATTGTGATGTTGGTGTCTGATCATCTCCAAATAACCCCTTCCCACCTTCGTATATCTCTGTTCCTTTAGTTATGGGAAAAGGGGTTAAAAGCCAAATCAACTCCAAGCTACATTGCACAAGAGTCATAACATCATGACAAACTGCTGACCAATCTTCCTTGTGCACTGAAAGCGCTGCATCACCTGAACAAGATAGAAAACTGAGAAATCTGCAGACCAGGATTGACCCAGACAGACATCTCCAGACTACCATAAAGACCTGTAGATTGGTGGTAAGAGGATTTTCCTTCCCAGGTTGAGTCTATGGCAAAGAGCAGGGCGCGACGGCCCGGCGGGGCGGCCTGCGGACGCTGCGGCCTGCGCACGCGCACCTGAGAGGCGGCGCATCCAGCCCATCCGCTCCGCTCCAGCATCACCCCAGCCTCCTCTGGAGGTGTCACAGGAAGGAGTAAAAATGCCCATAAATAATAATTATGGAAAAACACTGCCCACAGGGAAAGGTATTTCTCCATAACTCTTGTCATTAGCGGTTGATTAAAGCCTGTAAGTGTGAAAGTTTATATCCCTTCTAAATGATTTTTTTGTCCCATGAGGTAACCATGGCTCCAGATTATATATGAATCCTACTAATCTTTTGGCCCCAGTAACACGTTTTAGAGAATAATTACGCATTGTATAAACAAGTACCAGATGTATCCAAGTAAGGCAAAATAAGCCTTACTGAACAGAGAACAAAACTCTGCTCTTGCCCTCAAAGTCAGGGATCCAAAACACAACCACAACTGCCTGCTTGTTTCCTTATTTTTAGATTACAAAACATTTTTTTTCTCACTTCCAAGAGAGAAATCACTGTATGATGAGCAAGATTTGATGTCTTTAATCTCTGTCTTTGTGCCACATAGCCAATGAAGTCTCTGAAGACAGACACCCGCACTCTCACCTCTCCTGGAAAATATTACCAGCTATTTCAGGTCAATTAGTACCTCAAGCAAAATCTGGCTTGGTCCGTGGCTTAGACTTCTCTTCTGAAAGGTAGGCAGGAAGAGACTCCTTGGCCTTACCGTAACTCTTGTCCACTTTTGAAAATCTAGTTCCCTATTAGGCACAAGCTGAGTGGGTCCAGAGCTCTCTGAGCACAAAGACTGCCTTTCTACAAACTAAAACATGAGGAATTCAAGAGTTTCTTGTATCTTCTCACCTTTATTTGCCTTGTGTGCTGAGTCATAGCTGGAAGAAAACAAAATCTTTTTCCATGATGCAGAATGGGGAGGTGATAAGGGAGGTTAAACAACAGAGGCACAAGATACTTCACATGAATTATTTGTTTTCTAATCAAGAGGAGTCTGCAGGGCCTGCAGTTGCATCTAAAGTCTTCAGCAAGAGTTTACTAAGACATGCATTAGTAAGGCTAATGCTCATGTGATTTCCCTATAACTGTTGCTTCTTTAACATCTTCAATATTCAAAAACGGAAGGAAAACAATCTACTAGAAGGAATCTTATATATACAGGAATTCTCCATTTTTTTTTTTTTTTAAAACCAAACACCTAGACTTGATAGACAACATAGTGGAAGCAGAATGCCATAGCTTTTGTGTATTTGAATGACTTGATTAGATTGCTTCCTTTCTGAAAGTTTAATTCAGATTCTCCCATAAAAGAGATGACTCTAATACATACTTGGTCTTCCAAACAGAAAGTTTTGACTGCCGTAACAAAATGTATGCCGGCAAAGCAGAACTACCCCCACCAGCAAACAGGGATAGGATGTTCGTTGGTCTGCCTTGCCTACTGCAATGGGAAACATATCTTGTTACAACAAGGCACAAGTTAATTTAAGCAGTCACAATAACACAGTTGCTGCACCACATCAGACAACTGAAAAGAATTCATCTGGTTGTTTAAGACGCCAGAAGTAGAGTAGATTTCATGGTTATTCTGTTTCTGGCAAATCTCTACCTGTGTCACAACTATAATTTTCACCACATCAGACTTCTCTGTCATAACCAAAGCATTATTACTAATAAATGGGAATAGGACATGGATTATAGGTTGGGGAAAAAATCTGTTTACTAAATATGTGTATTCAGAGATCTCAATACAAGGAAAAAATAGCCACATCTACATGAAAAGCAAATCGACAGATTTAATCATATGTTTCCAAATTTGAACTCAGCATGAAGATTAAAACAAAACAAAAAAGAAAGTAATAACTTCTTACACCACAATTCAGGGCACATAAAACAACCTCTGTGTTACTGTTGGAAGTGAACCTCACACAGTGTTTAACTTTCAATGACCTTGTCCTGTGATCGTCTCTTTAATATGGTGAGTGCTAAAAATAATACAACTGTAGCAGCTAAGGATTACCCAAAATAAGAGAGGCGGTTGAGGGACATTCTTTAAGGCTTCCATCTGACAACACAAAGCGCCTTGAGAGCTTGCAAACTCACCTGGTCAGCAAAACTTCTTAAAAAAGGAACAACTTAAAAAAGCAACTCTTTGAATTCATGAACCAAAATACAATTTTAAGCCCACAGAGAACTCAGAAGTGTTATCACAACAGGAAAAAAAAATATAGAAATGCTAGTACATTCTATAATATTGACAAAAGTAATGAAAAGGCTAATTACTGATGCAAAAGATGAGTCATTAGTACATTTAATTCTATCTTCATTAAAATGATTCAATGATATTATTTAAGATAGGTGTGTTTATATGTGTGCATACATAAGAAGGTTAGGAAAGTAAACGTCCGATAAATATATTGTGCAACAAAGAGTGTTTTGCTTTAACATCATATTTATGCAAAGCATTTTGCAATTGATCTATCTTTAAACTCATCACCCTTTCCTTTGGAAAGCTGGAGCTGTTTAATACGGTGGTGGTGCCAAGGAGTGCACATTTATGGGATTCCGCTACACTAAACTGCAGCCCTTCACCTGGTATCAAGATGCCATCATCATCAAGAGCGCCACAAACAATATGGCCTGCTTTCGGCAGCAATAACCCAGATGAAGGCATGTTTATTTTTCACAATGTCACTTGTTTCACGGTGTCAGTCACTGTTCAGCTCTGCTCACTCTTCCTTTAGGTGTCTTGACTCTTGTCAGAAACCATTCAGCAAAGCACGCAGTAACAGCTACAGCTCTTGATAACACACCCACGTTTACAACACGCTCCCTGGGTAGCAACTGCAGTGCCCAAGATCTCCTCCTGCTGCAGATTTAAGGAACAAGTTGAACCTTTGAGTTCTTTCATAGTCACAGGTCATCAATCCCTTTGTCATCATAATTGCAACAGCATGAATTATTGAAACTGAAGAAGTCACAGACAGGTCAAATCACCATAAGAACTTATGGAGTGCTAATTTAACGTCACCTGCCAGTTAATCCCCCAAAATTTTGAAAGAAATAGTTTGTTCCTTACTCCTGATGACCACACAAGCGTGCATACCATTTTTACTGAGGCACCAGCTTAGTGTTCCCATGCAAGAAAATCCTGTCACTATTCCTAATCTTTTTGGATGTCAGAAGAATAAGCTTAGAGGAGCAAACAAGTGCACTGTCAAAATCATGTCATCAACATACAGGGCAATTCGTAGTGATATTATACACGCCACTGCCTCCAGTCACAGCCCAGGATAATCTGAATCCATGGTCAGAGTCATCTGATCTTGCAAAAATTGACACAGCATAGCTAATAATCCCCTCAAATTCAGAAACTATACTGGATTTAAGAGGGGAGCTTTATTTTTGTGCCTTGCACTTGAGGCAGATTAAATAATCGAAAAGGCAGGGCTCTCAGGTCATGATTTGTATGCTACAGCTGTCCAGTTAAGAGTTGACAGACATTCCTTGCATGTTGACTGATTACAAGAGGCAGAATCAGCCTCTGAGAGTCATAGATGGACAGTGGAAACAAAGATCATAATCAGGAAAAAACTTGACAGCTGATGGAATAACCCGAGAGAAATAACTGCACTTCTATGCCAGATACTGTCCAAAAAAAAGACACAAAGGAAACTGGATGGGCACACTACAAATCTGATGTGAGAATCGGAACAAAGTGTCTGCTACTGATCTGCATTGAAAACTGGTGGAGAACAAGCAAACAAGCATGAAAGGTGAGATATTGATGCCTTTAGATTAATAGTGAAATTATTCTGTGCTCTAAATAACATTGCCTTAGCAGACAGTTTTTATTTTTAAATCTACAGGGGAAATTGTGCCTCAGTTTCTGCAGCCAACTGTTGCAGAGCAATATAATGAACTGAACATACTGCTTATCTTGCTCTTAAGGATGCTGAATGTTTTCAAGTAAATTCTACAATAGAGGATTGAGAAGTTTCAGATTATGTATCATTTTAATTTAAATATAATTTCAAAGTGAAAATTAATAGGTATTTCAAATTTAAATATAATTTCAAAGTGAAAATAGGTATTTTGTAAGTTATAGTCTTAAAATAGCTTTCATTTATACATGTCATATTCAACGCTATAATCGCATGCTGTTGTTCTTCAAGAGGTTGATCCCTCTTACAAATTAATGTATGATTTGATCTAGGTCAATAAGTCGTTTATCCTTTATTTTCTAAAAGGTTTTAGATACTAACTGTCTAATTTTTTATTCTTATTTTTACTTTAAAATACTAAATAGTAGCAATAACTTGAGGTATCCGAAAAACAATGTTACGAAAGGATTTATCAGTTTGATTCTCAATTAACTCTGTATCCTGTTAGTCAAAGAAACTCAAATTGAATCATTCAACATCTGATTTTTTTTAAACTTTTATTTTATGCTATGTACTTGAACATAGCTTTTTGTTTTCAATATAAGATTGTTAACAATATACGAAGATAAAACTATTATTTCTTCAATAAAAGCTGACTTGAATGCTAGGGAGCAGAGAATAACTATAAATACTAATTTTTACTAAGTACTCCAGTGACCTCATTTATCTTTTTAACAGCTTCCTGACAAATGCTGGTTTCGTGTTTAGAAGCTCGTATCTGTGGGAAATACTGCTAACATTCAGATAAAGGAATTCACACAAAAAGTATAAACATGGATATTTTAAAAAACAAACCTACAGAATCTGGATTGCTTAGAATTGCTCTTATCTGTTTTTATAGCAAAGTCTTTGAAGCTTTTTATTCTTTTGACAGCACATTAACTTAATTCTTTCTAGGTAGCATAGCTAGTAAAAAGGCAGAAAAATAAAAGCTCTACTTGCAACTCTTCTGGCATAAGATGCCTCAAAGTTATTATTGCTATGGAGAGTGAATCATTACAACATAATAGTTTTAAGAACTTAGAGGAAACATTTTATTCAAGCTTCACGGCTTCGCTTCTGGCAAAGGCTGCTGAAAGCTATTTGTGCTTAAGTAGGAAGTACTTCACTTTAGGACCACTGAAGCACTGACTTCATTCTACATTATGTAAGAATTTTGATATCATATAGGATTTAATAATGTAAATTAAAAAATAAATTTCTTTTTACTACCTACCTTGATATTTATTATCAGACTGTATATCTTTTACTTATTTTACTGATCTGTATATTAAAAAAAAAAATTAGTCTCACAACATTATTGCTTCTTTCACTTCTGATACAGGTAACTGGCTTTTGTTTTTGACCATTATCTTAGTAATACGTGTGGCTCATGGATGTCCCGAAAAGTGTCTCTGCTATCCAGTTTCAAAGACTGCAGACTGCAAGAATAGGGGACTTATTGAAATCCCTACCCATCTACCTCCTGAAATTCAGATACTACAGCTACAGAATAATCGCATTTGGAAAATCAGTCAAAATTCATTCACTGGAACACCGTTGCTCAAAATCTTGGATTTGTCTAATAATTCCATCTCCAGTTTGGCACCAGGTGCCTTCCAAAAATTAAAATACCTACAGGTTTTAAACCTAACTGGGAACCTGATTCATTTTATAGAAAACAAGACTTTCAGCTTTCTCCCACACCTTAAAGAACTAGACTTGTCATCTAACAGCATAATACGCTTGCCTGAGACTTTGGGAAACAGCACAGGGAATATAACACTGCTGTCTGTGAAGCACAACAAACTCCAGAGGATGGACAGAGTTCTGCTGGAGTTACTTCCCAACCTGAAAGTGGTTCTCTTCAAAGATAATCCCTGGCAATGTAACTGTAATGTCTTTGGCCTTAAACTTTGGCTGGAGAGCTTTTTATACAGAGGTAAGGAACACTTCTCATCAGATATGATGCACATGCCAGTATCTAACTGACCTTCCTTTGCCACTATGGTCACAATAGGTCACCCATGAGAACATCCCTTCTGACGAGGTTGGACTCGATGATCTTGAAGGTCTTTTCCAACCCTATTGATTCTATAAGGATCCTATCATCTATTCACATGCATGGCTTGGAGTATGGTTGCTTTCATAAGTACAGGTGGCAAATGAGAATTATAGAGGAACTTTACATAAACATTTTTAAAGAGAGAAGGAATTATGTACACAGACATACACACACACACACACATATAAAGTGTGTGTAGACGCATTACAGAAATACATGTCTGTGTGTATATCCACACCCATATATAAAATAAGCACATGCGCACACACTTGCTCTTATTCTACCAATACATCTACCAATACGAAATCAAGACATACTGCTTAGAAACTTTTTACCTAGTATATTAGGGCTTATATCAATCCTGACGTCAATATTGACTTAACTTTAGAGAACACAGAATTGTGATCTCTCTTTAAGACATAATGTATACCACTAATAGCTCTTTAATATTTTAAGAATATATTCTCTGAGGATATATGCTGCACCTTGGACATGTTTACACTTTTAAAATATTGTTGTTTAATTTCCTGTTATCTGAAAAGTACTAAACTCATGGGCCATTTCCTGACAGAAATATGCATTACCATCAGAGGAGACAAAGCAAAATTTAATTTTAAAAGTAGCCTCATATTTTTGGCCACACATGCTATTAAATATATTCAATATAGTCATTTTGCCCCATGCAAAAGACAGCACAATTCAATTCTATTTTTGAGTATTTCAGAAGGTGTCTTTTTTTTTTTTTTTTGCATTCAGAGAAGCTTTGTGATTAAAAAGAAAATCAGCATTCATCATTCCAAAACATTTTTTTCTATCTTTTCTATCTATAGACAGTGTAGGCCGAGAAAGGATTTAAGCATTAAAGGAAATTCCTTCCTTTCTGCTGGGAGACACATTCAGGCTTTGAGAATTCAAAAGAAAAGGGCAATTTGCTCTTCTCTAAATCAGGCTTTGATGCTTGAATGTGATACAAATTGCTGCCTTCCTATCTGTACACCAAAGTAGAGGAAACACAGAGCACGTTACAACACAGCGTTTGTGAAGACAGCCCCTCTTGCCCGCATCTCAGAGGGCTCCCGTCATTGGGTTGCCCTGTCAACACTGCAGGTCACCCTGCAAAGTGCTCCCAGCCAGAGCAGGGACACGAACAGCACAACAACAGCCTCCAGGTTAGGAAAAGCCACTGCCAGGGAGCACCTTGTCCAAACAGACCAAAGGCGAATCCCTTTCAGGGTTGAAAACTTAATACTTTGGATTAATAAAATATTATGTTGCCTGGGGTCCTTTGTTGCATTCACAACCAATTTGAGCAGGAGAAGGTAACGACCCAATGTAAGCAGGTAACTTTAACTACTCTGCCAGCAGCATAGGTTCTGTAGCTTATTTCAAAAACAAACCCCAACATTGATTAGAAATTCAGTGATGGCCTCCCATCTTTCTGATCCTTTCACAAATTACCAAATTGAAGTGACATAGAACTAACAGAATCATTTCAGCAACATTTTTTTTTCCAAAAAAAAGTCTTCATAGAGCCTTAGGTTTTCTAAATTTCTGTTACTCTAAAATTACTCATGTGAAATCACACAAAGAAAAATTTATTAAATATTGCACTTCAGTCTTTCCTGTTACTTCTATCACATGCTCACTACAAAACAGTACTGTGGCTCTACAGATATTTCTTGCAAGCCTTAACAAAATATTGCTACAGCACTGTATAAATTTAAAGTAAGTGTTAAATGTTGTGCCCAGTATGACTTAAAAGGTTTCAGTATTTCTTTCCTGAATCTAGGCCAGGCAATTGATACTTGATGAATATTCTTAAATAAGTACAGAGAAGGCTTCACTTCAGATAGAGCTCCAATTTTCTATGCCAAGCATAGCTTTTTTTTTTAGTTCTTCACAACCATAGGAGGGCCAGAGTTGGAGAATTTGGAGTTTTATCCATATCCACACTCCAGGTTGGGGGTGTCAGGATCCTGATTCTGGGTTTGGCTGCTGAGGACCAGAAGAGTAGCTGCCAATGCTATTATCTATCTTGGAAATCATCAACATTTGTGGAGAAGGTAGTCTCAAGATTTTGTGTTTCGGGCCCATCTGTACTCACTACTTTCTCAGACAAATTCTCTTCAAAATGAAAATCTCTATTTCCCTTCTCAACAGTTTTGAAGCCTACCATTTGAACTCCTTTAAATCTCTCTTTTTTTTTTTAAGAAAAAGAACTCATGTATACAAATTGTTGAAATTTTTCTTTGCATCATGACAAATATTCACATATGGTGTCAGAACAATGACTACCTCATGGGATATTTCTGTCAAGCCCAAGGGGATATTTTTACCAAGTATATTGCTTCCATTCTTTGTTTATAAAAACAAGTAATTGCATGAATTAGCATTTACTTATTTCTGTATCAGTGGGTTTTTGGTCTTCTTTTTTGCTTTTAACCTTGTAAAAGTAAACTTAAACTCTGATAAATTACTGCTGGCTGGCAAATAATTATTTACATGATTATTAAGGTGTAGGTACCCTCCTTTGATATAACTGGAAAGAGCACAAATGCAAAGCTGCCTAGAATTTTCTTTAAGGTTTCTGTTACTTTTACACTGAGATAACTCAGAACCCACCCAAGATCAAGCCTACAATGTGTTCTTTTCAGGAGGAATAAGCGACGGCATCATCTGCTCCGCACCGGGGATTCGTAAAGGCAAGGACCTCCTCAGAGTTCCCTACGAGCTGTTTGGGGCCTGCCCGCTCAGGACGGCGCACGTGCACGTGGCCAGCGCTCACCACCACGGCTTCGAGCACCGCGGCTCTCTCAAGCACATCCATCACGGCGAGCACGGGGAAGGCAGCCGCTCAAGCTGCGAGCCCAAGCCAAAGCCCAGGCCCGTCAGTCTGCGCCATGCGATTGCCACCGTTGTCATCACTGGAGTTGTCTGCGGGATCGTGTGCCTAATGATGCTGGCAGCGGCTGTTTACGGTTGTGCCTATGCTGCAATTACTGCTAAGTACCACAGGGAACACTTGGCCCCAGCCAGACAGCATGGGACTCCAGAGGAAAAAGAGCCATTTGATAGTTCCTTGCCTTGAGCTTCTTTTATTTTTGGCTTCTTGAGAATGATGAGTCCTCCGTTAAATTAAAAAGCCCAAAATCCAAATAGGATTGACTTCCTAGTTACAACTGCTTTTCTTTGCTTCTTCACATATATATAACATTATACATGTGTATATATATATATCTTTACATAAATGTGTGTGTGCATATATATATATGTACACATATATATAAATTCTCTGGAATGGTGTTATATTAAGATTTTAAGTAAATGAATGTATGTTTGTTTATATTTTGTGTACGCATATTCTGAACCCACAATGGAAGGCTGAGCATCTGGAAGAATTTCACCTTGTTGTAGCCACTTCCAAGCATTCCATCCCTCATTACTGGCCATTTGTGCAGTATGAGTACAACACAGGACCTATGGGACACTTACAGCCAATATCCAGCACGAGGGAGCTTTGTGCAGGAAGAAATGCAGACTAATTACAAATGACTCTTGTAGGTTGTTAAAAATGCGCTACGTATCCACAAATACAATTCAGAAGTAGCTTTAGAACTGGACGATCTTGTACACTGCTGCTGATCACTTAGAAACTCTGAAAATATTTTTTCCACCTTCCAATCAACCCAAGCCTACGTAGCGCAGCAAGGCGACGCGGCCTGCTCGCCCTGCCCATGCCCGCAGCCCACGCGGCGCTGAGGCGACGCGCCGAGCGCCCGGGTGCTCCTGACTGAGGCCGCGCAGCGTGCATGTGCTCACCACAACGCCGCCGCCGGCAGCGCCCGGGGTGATGCAGTCACGTGTTTATGTGCTCTCCTCTTCACGGAGGAAACATTCAGCTAAATTCTCTCAAGGGTCCACCCTAAACTTTCTGTGGCGTTGTTTTACCAGTGTCAAAACCACCTGAGCACCACTGATTTTGAACAAAAGGAATATTTTGGAAAAGGTATTCTTCAGAGATATTTTTCAAATCACTCCTAGAAATAGTTTTCAGATAAGCAACGGAAGTATCTACTCCATCTCTCTTTCAGAGACCAGACTAAGAACACATGGACTACACCAGAAAGACATTTGCAGTATGTGGTTTTAAAACCTCTCTAGTGATGGGGACAACAGAGCTGCCTAGGGAGCTGATGCAGAGACCAATTCTTCTTAGAGTATGCAGATTTTTTAACATCTCTGCTAAACCTGCTCCCCTGTGAAGATCGCCAGAGTATTCCTTTGGGCAGGAACAGAGGAGAAGCAGGAGGAGCAGAAGGAAGCCTCCCCATGGCAATCGGAGACCTCCACTCTCCTCCTTGCAGTAGATGGAGTCCAACACTGAGGCCTGCAGCTATTCTAAAAACAGCCTCAACAGAGTATTGGGCTGCATGGCAGGAGCCACGTAACCCTTGTTCTTATCTGCTTAATAATAACCAAAACTCAACTTTTTAGACTCATTCCTGCATCTGGAGTTATTTTCATGCCTAAAAAAAATAAGCATCTCAGACTCAACCTGTATCTAGACATTAAAAATGAAAAAACAATTACTTTTGTTTTTTGCCCTCCCTCCGCTTTTTCTTTTTTTAGTAACTGTTAAGTACTTCAAAATTATTATTAAGCTCTCTTCATTCTTCTCTGTCCTAGACTAAACAAAAATGTTCCAAATTTTCCTGTGAGGCCAAATTTTCCAGATTTCTTTTTTCATTTCATTCCCATTTCATTCCCACATTTTCTTGGAAATGTAGTACCCAGGGTTGGGCACATTACTTCAGATGAGAAATCATCAGCCCAGACTCTTACAGAATATTTATATTCAAGCTCTTAAATCTGATCTTTGGAATATGCGTTTCAGATGTATTTCAAAATAAAATCATGAGAGTGTGGAAATCCATTTTTTTTTCTCCATTTACTGTAAAAACATTTTTCAAATGTTTTTGCTGGATCTACAGGATAGGGCATCTACTATGCATGGGTCCAAAGAGAAGTTCAGGGCCAGTCGCAGCGCTTTCTTTAGGTATCCACCTAAAATGAACACATATCCACTCACATCGCAGGTCCTAAGATAGAAGCTAATAAACCTTCAACCTCGATGGAGTTTTCGACTACAGTGTTCCTAAGAGGCTCAGTTGCAGCACTGCAACTTTCATTATAAATAAGTTCACATTCCGATGTTTTCAAGCACAGAAGAAACAAGAATTGATTCAATAGTTTCTAATAAGAAATAAACAGACATCTTCCCCGTTTAAAAAAAAAAATCAAAGCAACTAAAAACTTTTAGATTTTTCTTCTTGTAAGAGGAGAAAAGATGAGATAGGGGCAATGAAGGGCACAAAAACATTTAAAGAAACTCTTTCCAAGTCACATTTAGGATGCTTTGGGGATTCTCACACACACAAGGCTGTAAATTGATACAGAGTTCTGCCAGAAAGGAAAGTATTTCATATTTCCATTAGTTCACTCTGTTATGGGAATAGAGAAAGACAATCCAAGAAAAGTGCAATGTAAACTTTATAATTTGCTGTTTGTCACTAAAAAACAAACAATCCCCCCCCCAAAAAAACTTCTTTCAATCTTGATAAGACTACATGTATTTACAAATTTATTTGTATTTACAAATTCTAGTAATTTATGATGATAAACTAACAAGAGACAGCCATCACAGAAAAATACTGATTCACCTGCTTAAATTACTGATTTTGCAGCATAAGAAATAGAAGGTTCAACTCTTATTAAAAATATAGACAAAAGGGACAATTTGTTGTGCATTCCGTTACAAGTGGAAGACTGGATCTAGGGATTCCCCACAGATGTGCCCTTAATTTGCAGAGCTTAGCAGCGGACATCTGCTGCTGAAATAAGAAGCTGTCTCTAGAGATTTATTTTTCAGATAAAGGTTGCTGGGAAAGCTTTGTTGTTTTTCAGCAATCCAGTGAGAGGTCTTATAGTAAATACAGTATTTTTCTCTTAATCTTTGTGAAAAGCATCCCATCTCACAAAGTCACCCAAACATCAGGACATGCTACTCTGTCAGCTATTTGCAAAGACAGAGAAAGGCAGTATATTGTACATTCCAAACTCTCAAATATAGGGCATCCAATATTTTTTTTGGAAACTAATGTGGAAAAAGGAGATAGAGAAAGCAGTCCTTTAAATTTTCAGTCTAGAACCAATGTTCTCTTCAGAAAATGGCCTTAGTATCTACACTGAATATAACAAAGCTTAACAAATTACACCATATTTGTTTTCTCTGTATGCCTCTCCATTCAAACTTGCACAAGGACAATCAAAGCCTCATTTTCCCTGGGTAACCCAGTGGCCCGATAGAATAAGCATCCCTCTTCTATCAAAGCAGATAGTTAAGTTCTATTACACATAGCTTAATTCTCATTTAAAATATCAACAAAAAAGACTAATTGTTGCTTACTAATAACAGAATCACAGAATGGTTGAGGTTGGAAGGGACCTCTAGAAATCATCTACCCTCTGCTCAAAAGAAGGGACAAATACCAATCTTTCCTAGCTGGCCAGAAGAGAAAGATAACCGGGCTTTAATGCACAGAGCAGGCCTACTTTGAACTTCAAACCTGGCTGGAAGCGTCGCAGTGCTAATAATCATAAGCAACTCCAGATACTGCCTGAGTTTATGTTACCTGAAATAGATTGTATGCTCCCTAGGTAAGGCAGTCAGCAACATTAATCATCTGGATGAAGGAGTAACCCAACTAGAGAGAAAAGGAGCTGGAATTAGAAACCCTAATAAACAAACCTAGGACCATCTTCTACACAGCTATCTCCAAAAAAAATTGCAGTGAGTTCTCTACAGAGTAGTCTGCTAGTTTTGGGGCTATGCACATTGCAGGTTCCACCCTTTGCAGAGGACTTTCAAGGAGACATTGTCAGATGCTGATAATGAAGACTGTCAATGTTTGGAAATATGGTGTTCTGAAGGAGACTAATTACTTAATTCATGGTACTTAATCTGAGATTAATGCATTCATACCCTGCATAAATACAGAGAATCATTCAAAGTGCTTTGAGCTTCATACGTGCACAGTAATATCTGATATTTATAACAAACCTGACAGTTTCTCTGCTGCCTTGTTCTATCTGTTTTGTTAGCAGCAGAATTATTTAGCAAAATACCCCTAAAATCTGATTGCTATTCAACTGTAAGACCCATTCTGCTACCCTTGCTCCTGTCTCTAACCAAATTACATACATTCAAAAAAAAAAAAAAGTGAAAATGAAAATCCTCTAAGGAATTTACTGTACGTGTCAAGATACCTATCCAAATTTATCCATCAGAGCCATAGATTCCCTGAGAATTAGTGCTGATGAAAACGGAAGAAAAGAATTAGGCAAAAAGAGGTTAAATCCCCTAGAGGACACTAGCAGAGAAGTATCTCCAAGAGCTGCTGCAAACACCAACTCCATAAGGTAAAATGAATTCAGAACAACTGCAAGCAAACGCAAGCACGAGCATGGTGATGAATACACTCAGCTTCCCTGTTCAGTCGCTGCAGAGGGGCAGGATTTTACCACATGTTTGGAAGCACTTTGTGGAGGACCCTACCCCTCTCCAGGGACTACCTACAAAGCGCGTTTCCTGACCAAGGCAGGGCTCTTAACCTGAGTCAGTAAGTTGTTTAAAGCTGGACTGTGCAAATATACTGATTTTCCTGAAACTGAAAGCATTAGTTTATATGCCAATATTAGATTTATGAATACAAAGATAATAGTCAAAATGTACAAGAAGCTCTGGAAAAATATAAACCAGTGGTTTTCCACCAAAGCATGCAAGGCATTTTGAGGGATTTACTAAACGCTACTGCTGAATATAATCTTCTGTGGCTTACGAAGGGGAGTTAAGATTAAGTAAATCACTGTCTTGCCTGACAAGGAAAACATCTATTTTAGAAAGCTTCAAACATTTGGTTGGCATGTCATTATGATGGCATATTCATTTTCCCTTAGGCCTTCACTAAA